>JAJONZ010027214.1:0-14777 GCA_029582445.1 Solanum paucissectum
TATTATTCACATAATTTTGTGGGAAACTTTTAAAAATGACTAAAGTTTGGGCTTAATTAGGGATCTATTTCTATAATTTGCTTAATTACGAAATATAGCTACATGTTATGGAGAGGAGAGAGGCCAGCAAGATCTGGGAGAGAGATGAGAGAGGTTGAATATCTGTTGTATTCGTTGTATCAGGTTGTATCACAAATACAATTGATACAACTGATTTGTGTCAAAATGAATACAATTTGAATACTATAGTATTAATTTTAGGTGGAGGAAGGTGAGCGAGATTGAGAGAGGGAGGAGAGAGGATATATACTTGTTATATTCGTTGTATCACGAATATAATTGATACAAATACAAATACAATTGATACGAAATATAGATATAATTATCTGCATACAATTAAGACAATTGATTTATATCATATATCGAATATAATTCTATAAACGAACACAATTTATATTAACAAATACAATTGAAAAAATACAAATTGTCAGAATACAATTGATACATAATACATATATAGTTGATACATAATACAAAATACAGTTGATATGGAATACAAATACGTTTGATACATAATACGAAAATAATTATCATATTTATGTAGAATATTTTTTGGGCTGCAACTATTTGGGGCGAGAGAGAGATAGAGAGAGGCAATAATTTGTATAATTCGCATCTCATTTGTATAATTCGTGGGTACGTTTGTATAATTCGTGTGTATTTGTATAATTGAGTAATACAAATTTTGGAATTATACAAATATGATAAACCTAAAAACAACGAAATGATACAAACACAAACATCTTAACTTTAAACAATTATACAAATTACATTACACAAATTATATTATACAAAATTCAAAAACTACACGTTTATACAAACTTTAAAAAGTTATACAAAAACTATTGAATGTATCTGGTGATAAAACTGAAAAGCCAAAGGAAATCGCCGTCATATACAAATACAAATCATCGTATACAAATAAAAATCAAAGAAGAATTGTTAGTTGCGAATTATACAAACGTGACGAATTATACAAACATAAAACCCAACCCACATAATTAACGGTTAAAATTAATCGCTAATGATAATTATAATAAATTATAACTATAATGACTATTTAAGCCGTATAAATTTGTTTAATCGCATAATTTTTCCTCTTACATTAATCTAGGGAAAAAATTGGTTTGTATGTGCCTAATATGTTTGTGGGAGGTGGGGCTCAGTAAATCATAAGCCCGTCATTCGCTTAATTCTTGGAAAACTTTACGTATATGTGTGTGTGTAATATATATATATATATATATATAAATAAGTATACATTATCTATATATAGTATACTTATTTTAGAAATTGGAATCCACCTGCAGACTGCAGGTTGTGAGGGGTCTGGACTTGGCATACAATCTACATCACTAATTGTTGTTGTTGTTATTATTATTACTAGTGTACGTGTCTGTGCGTTGCGCGAAAACAAAAAAGCTCTTTCAATTACATATAAATAAAAAAAAAAAATTGAGTAATATATGTTTATCATAATAAACAACATTATAGCAAAAAATGTATTAAAACACACTAAAAGACTTCATCTTTTAAGATTCAGTAGAGAGACTTCATAGAAATTCATATATAACCTCCCATTAAAATTTAATACATATAGATATTCTTAGAGAATAGTTGTTTGATATAAGTATGATCTTTATATTATTTTATATATATGTATACATACAATTTAATCAAATTCAGCTAGATAAAAATGTTATAATTTCCATATTCGATAAATAATTGTTGAAGTATTTTTTTTTCATTTAGAAAATATATTGACACATTCGTGTAATACATGACAAAAAAAAGGGGACATACCCATATGAGTATCTCATATTGAATTTTAAAAAAATATAATTGGAATATGAATTATTTAATTATTTAAATATGATAACGATACAAAAGTATAAATAATCTAACACATTTGTCATAATAAGAAATAGAAAAAGCAGTCGATTGAGCTTCTAATCGAAATTTAATGCAACATACAATCACGTGTTCTCTACTGTGGTAAACTACTAAGAATTTAAAAAAGTCGATGATTACATGCATGCAAATATACTCCTCCATTCATTTTTGTTTGTCTACTATACTAATTAACTTAATATAAGAGATAAATTATCATTTTATACATATTTATTTTTCTTAAATATTATTATTTATTTATTAATGAATAAGATGACTTATGATAATTAAGGCCGATATAGTAGTGATATTGTCATTTTATTTATCATTTTAATACATATGACATCATTTAGTTCATACAAAAAAAATTTTAAAAAAAAACCTTATTTATAGGCTTACGTAAATTGATTTACCAACATGAAATGTAATGCAAATCTGCCATATATATAGTGAATGCAATGTTTTTAACTAAAAAAAGATAATGTTCAACCTCATATGTATCTTTTTCGTTTGAATTTTTTTAATTATTGAAAACATCCCATCATCAATATGTTTAATTTATTACTTTGTCAAAGATATTAAATTTTCTTAAAAAAATAAATCAAAAAGTAAAGCATATTTGCATGTAATAATACATATTTGTATCTGAATATCTTTAAAATATATCATATTTGTATGTAATACATAATCAATATATGTTTATTTTATGAAGAATATATTTGAGATTAAGATATTTTCTTAATATATAAAAGAGGAATAGATAAAAGAAATAGTTCTAACCTTTACATACTAATTTTTCCATCAATTACAATAAGCAAAGATGAATAGATAAATGAAAGAATTCTAACCTTTCCATATTAACTTTTCCACCAATTACAATAAGCAATCAAAAATAAAAATTAGAGAATAATATCTTATTGATATATCCAATTATTATTAAATTAAAAATATTAAAAAGCATGATTTTTTTATCACATTATGAGATATAACACATGAATAAAATAGATTTAACAATACCTTTAGTTGGCTCGTTGATGAATTTTTGGTCAATAATTATTTTTAGTATTACGCCTTTACGTAATAAAAGGCAATTGCATCTACAACAAAATGAGTAATAATTCTATAAGATATCACTTTGACCAAATTAATGTTATACTTTAAATATATGTAAATAAATTTAACAATATCTATAAAATAAAAAGAAAAACTCAAATTCAGCGAATTCACGTAGCAATTATTCCGCAAAAAAATAATAATTAAAATCATTAAATATTATAATAAAAAAACCCAAAAAAATCTAATGATTTAGAATAATTATTGATAAGAGATTTTAGTGCTTAAAAAGTTGTTTTATGTATATATATATATATTCCCTCCTATTCATCTTTTTTAGAAGTGGATCGCCACAAAAATGGTTTTGTTTGACATCCCTTTCTTCCAAAAAAAAAAAATGGCAGAAAAAATAATCAAATGAAATGAATAATAATTTAATAATCATCCATTTTATTTACCTTTTCCTGGTCCAGAAGGTGGTTTATTTTTTATTTTTTTGCTCCGTCTATTTCTCTGAAGCAATGAATTTGAACATTTAAATTTTGAGTTTGATCATTGTATTTTGTGTTTTCACTTTTTAATGGATGAAAAATAACTTCTCTTATGCAACTGCTCTAAAATGTCCTTTATTTAAAATTTAAATACTTAAATAATTCTATAAAAGTCTTTAAAAGGCAGATAATAATAATAATTATTATTACTATTACTACTACTACTACTATTATTATTTATTATTATTTATTATTATTTAGAAAATAACTGAAATATTATTTTATTGTGTGATAGTAGTGTAGTTAAATTTTTTTTACCGCATTAATAACTTGAAATGTGTAGTTGTGTATATCATTTCCATGTGGCTTTTATTATTTAAAAAAAAGAAGATAAAGCTTTACAATTTATTTTAAAATTAAACAATTTAGTATTTTTGTAGTGCTGTCATATGACACTTTTTGCTTCTCCTATTATATATAGATAGAATATAGATAGATTATATTATTATTATTATTATTATTGTTAAGTATTCTAAATAAAAATAGTTATATGATTATTATATATTAAATTATCGTAAACATTGTTTATTATTCAGAAAATAACTGAAACATTATTTTATTGTGTGAAAGTAGTGTAGTTAATTTTTTTTTACCGCATTAATAACTTGAAATATGCAGTTGTGTATATCATTTCCATGTGGCATTTTTTAAAAAAAAGAAAAGGATAAAGTTTTACAATTTATTTTAAAATTAAACAATTTAGTATTTTTGTTTCTCCTATTATTATTATTAACAAATACTTTCATTGGTATTCATTTGTGTGTGTAGTATTAAATCTCAAAAACGACACACCAAATAGAAATTCTTAACTCAATGAAGAATTAAAGAAAAAAGTTAAAACTTTTATTGCTAATAAAAGAAAATCCAACACACAGCTAGCCATCCTCTCTAAGTATCAACAGCCATTTTATGTAGCTATCTTAGAGCAAGGAGGTAAAAAAAGACTAAAGACTTGAACTAATTGTGTATAAACACATTTAGGATTAGGAAACTAAAGACTAAAGACTTGTATCCTTGTTCTTTAATTGAGGGGCTCGATCGCTTTGCCATTCAAGAGTAGATAATCCATCGTCTGTCTAGACCTCCACGGTTTGCAACTTGGCCACATTCTCATCAACTTTAGCTTCACATGTAGTACCATGTGGACACGTCGCCACGTGTACTTTATCTTTGCAAACCATTAAACCAAGTCTCACTATGTCAATAATTTGTTCTTGTGTAAGTTCTGGAAACTTCTTATTTGTAGTGTTCATGTTCTCATCCTTCACAATGACTTCAGCCTTTTGTATCTCTGGAAGTTTCTGTTCCTTTAGAATGGCCTTCTCCTTTTTGCTGTATATTACATACAGAATCATTTGGAGTATACCAAAAATGAATCCCAATATGTTTGGAGCCTATAAATAATAAAACATAACAAGGGAAGTACGTTAGAATATTTTATTAAAAAAAAACAATACAATATAATTTTACGTGCACGCTAATAATTAAATAACTTACAGCGATGTTAATGTCTTTTAATAGAAGACCATAGAAGAACCACATAACGGCACTTAATGTGAGAAAAACTGATAGAAGTAATGGCATGTATTCCACACTCTTTGTTTTGATCACTTTTCTCTGCATGAAATATAATAAGAAAAATTAGCACCAAATCATGCATGGAATTTAAAAATATAATATTCGAAAATAACGTAAAAGCATACCACAATGCCTAAGGGTGCAACAAATACACATAAGGAGAAAATAAGGCAAATCCATCCAACAACTTGTCCACGAATAGCTCCTTTGAATAGAAATTGAGTAACCAAAATTATTGCACCAAATCCACCCACAACAAATAAAGAGAGCATCTTTATAGTTTGGACCTGCGTTAAATTAATTATAAATATCAGAATTTTTTTTTTAAAAAAAAATTATTATGAATTTGTAGTAAAAACTTACCCTGGATTTTTTTGGTGCGTAGAAAAGGTAGAAAGCAACGTAGATAGTTTCAATGAAGACACCAAATGTGTTAATAGTGATGAGAAGTGTTGTGTTGGTCTTCAAAAATGCGTAGTAAATCCATAGCATGGAGCTAAAGAGAGCAACCACGTATGGAATTGATTGGTACCCTTCAGCTGTTTTCTTCTTATAAATTGTGTAAAACGTTGGCCTGGAATATTTGTGAAACTATATTGTTAGATTATAATCCAAAAAATAAATAAAGTAGTAAACATTTTAAATAAAACGAACAAACAAATAAGGACTTACAGTGGAGAAAGGAATACGATGAACGAAACGATGTTCCCTGAAATTTTCAATAGAAAAAAAAATGATTTAGGAGAAAGACGCATGTAAATTACTATATTAAACTTATGTATGTTATAATTATTATACATTACACGCACTGTGATTTTCCACTCTGTGGAATTACACTGAGTATGTTATTAAGAGAAAAAAGAAGGAACAAGAGGTATATATTTACCAAGGACACCAAAAACAAAAGCCCAGTGATCTGCAGAAAAAGCCATCTCTTTTTTCTTTTTTTTGTTTTGGTTCAAATCTCTAGCACTCTCTCTATTGCTAGACACAAAGAAGTGCTATGAGTTTGCAAAGACTTGCAAGTTCTTTTACTTGACAGTGAAATGAGAAGGGCTTGATTGAAGTATTTATATAGGGGAAAGTAGGTCTGTTCACTATTGAAAATAATATTTGTACAAATAATATTCTACTATATATATATTTTTTTTAAATGCAAAAGAGCACTATGAAGTTTAAGGGTCCCAAGATTCTCTTTTATTATGTCATCACCCAATCCTAAGGGCCACTACAGCTATATCATGCTTCTTCTTTTTTTATTTGGAGAGGGGTTTGATTTTAATGAATTTCTAAACAAAATGAAACTCCTAATCAGCTAAAATAAATATCAAGAAATGATGGGTGGACCAATGATTGATTGCCATTTGGCATCAATAATTAGAGTTTACATGCAGTTGTGGCTCCAATTAAGAAGATCAATTTGGCTGATGATTGAAAAGGCAAGATATGATTAGCTTTGCAATTGCTTTACTTGCTAGACTTATCATGTCTTGGTGGGTTCTCATTTATCCCTGTACTGTTTAATTTTAATGAAATGAAATTAAACTAATTTCTTAATTTTGTAAATTACATACTAGTGACATGTTTACCTTAATATGCTTTCCTATACATTAATTAGGCTTCAAGTGATGCCACTTGCCAGCCTAACACACAACCACCAAATAAATTGTACAAAAAGAGAATTTCAACAAAAAAATTAAGTAATATTTTGGTGAAAATAAGTGGATTGATACTTATTTTCGAAAGTTGAGAATATTGTTTTCAAAATGTTTGTATTTAAATACTAGGAGGGTAGCGTTTGCTTGAAGGGTAGGAAGAACACAATTAATGTGAAATGTCAGAGAAAATGATATAAATAGTCCTTTAACTATAGGAGTAGGTCTAAAATGGTCTCTTAACTATATACTTAACGGATTTAGTCCTTTAACTATTCAAAAACTTATCAGCTTTGGTCACTTAACTATACACTTACCGATTTTAGTCCCTTATCTATATACTTACCGAGTTTAGTCCTTTAAGTATTCAAAAACTTATTAAGTTTGGTCTTTGTCCATTTTTTTAATACAAATACCTTAACTTTATATTAACGGAAATCTTCGTGAAATAAAATCTTTAACCTATTTTTGAAGTTATTTCTGTATTCCAACCCATTTATCTTCAAACTACTCTTATGAAAAGAACAATAACGTCAACAATTCAAAATAAAATTAATGAGGAAAGAAGATATAAATTTTAATTTTATTCAATGGAGGATAAAATTAAGCATATAATTGTTGTTAATGACTTAAATCCGCACTTAACTATGCTAATCAGTGCAGATTTTATTTAATTTACTCAAATTTCTTTACGTAAAATAAAATGAATAGAATAATAAAATTGATCTATTTAAAAAAAAAAATTGCAAATCTACCATTTTATAAATTTCAATTTCTGAAAAATTAAACAAATTCCGTTCAATGAAATCGATGGAGTACAAACTTTGGATTTAACGGGTAATAATTTTTTTCTTTTTGTAATAAAATTTAGCATATTCAAGTCCTTAGTAGCAATAATATGCTTCATTTTATCCTCGGTTGAATAAAATTATGCTTTTCTTTCCTCGTGAATTTTATTTTAAATCGTTGAGGTTAAGGTTCTTCGCATAAGGTCAATTTGAAGAAAAAATAGCGGAGAGAGAGAAACAACAGAAAAAATTGCTAAAGGATTTAATTTCTCGAGATATGAATTTCGTTAATATAACCTAAGCTATTTATATTAAAAAATGAACAAAGGCCAAGCCTGATAAGTTTTTGGATACTTAAAGGACTAAATTCGGTAAGTTTATAGTTAAGGGACTAAAACCGTTAAGTGTATAGTTAAGGGATCAAGGCTGATAAGTTTTTGAATAGTTAAAGGACTAAATTTGTTAAGTGTATAGTTAAGGAATCATCATTTTAGACCTACACCTATAGTTAAGAGACTATTTATGTCATTTTCTCTGAAATATCACTTATGAAACTTACTTTCGCTACATTTATCACATGTTCCAATTTACTCATTCTTAAACAACTTTTTTTTCTAGAGAAAGTATTTTTCAAATATTTTACTCTACACGAAAACATAAGAAAATTAAAAGATGTTTCTTAGAAAATGATTTTCCTTTCGTACCAAACACATCCTTAATTAATTCCTCTTGCTTTATCTAAGCAATATGCTTTCTTTCATTTCGTTTGGCTCGATAAATTTTAGTTCTTTGGTGCTCTATGTTGTTAGACAGAATATTTTCCATAACAACCCCCTCCTCTCCTTCCTTCTTCCTTTTTAGATACATTTTCTTTAGCCTAAAAAATAATAATAATTTTGGTAGACAAAAAGGATTAAACTTTAAGGTTTTGTGGATACTGTTCACCCAAATTCAACAGCCACTACATATATATCTCATGCAATGAATAATTAATATAAGCTTTTCTCAATGATTGAACCCAAAATGTAATTCTTTTTACATAATCCCTATTTTAATTTATTTGTTTGATTTTAATTTGACACGTTTAAGAAAATAAAGAAAACTTTCAGATTTTATAGTCTTATACTAAAGATATGTGAAATGTACCAAAATATCTTTCAATCTTATAATCTTAAACATGTTCTATGAAAAGAGATATTTTTTATTAAAAATAAATAAATAAATTGAAACAGAAGAAGTACCCTCTTTCTTTCTCTTGCTTTACATTTTTTCTTTTTTGGGACAACGTGTTAAATGTAAAATATCTGTCAGGGAATAGAGCATTTTGCTTTGATGATCTAATTATAATTCAAAGGTTGAATTCTTATTATCATAAAGGTTGTGCTGTCACTTTGAATCTTATAAATTGTGTACTACTACTATGTGTACATATTGATTGCCTTGCGATTATAACTTTATGTAAAAAAGAAAGATTAATAAACAATTGAGAGATAGTGATTAAAAGTTGCGTGGAAAACTCAAAGTTTTATTCTTAGGTTATACATGGTCATTCTTCTCTCCCCACATAAACACTTCAAAGGAACTGTACTTTTAATATCACTACGTAAAGCGTGTTTAACTTTTAACCAAAAATAACATGCATTTCAAAATCGTGATGAATTTTTAATTTCTACTTTATTGTGATTGAGGTATAGTTATTGTTGAAGAATTTCTAGCCCGGTAATACACTAGATGGTTGTATGTCATAATACTCGAGTCTGAATTATCATTTTTTTCAAATTAAACTGTCAAATGTGGTTCAAATTTTTTTTATAAATAAATTATGCAATACTTGGAGTAATAAAAGAATGTGTTTAGTGTTCAATTTTTATGAACTATATATAGCATGTCCTACGACTTATTCTAAAGTATATTTAGTGGATGATGATTAACGTTATTTTTTTTGTTAGAAACAAGTTATGTATGGATAATAATAGATAGGTAGAGATTAGTAACTAAAGCATTGTAATACATGGTGTATTTCTTATTGAATGTTCATTTATATGTATTATTAGTACAAATTTATTCTTTTTAAAACAAAATAAAAGTTTGCCAACTATTCTAATATAATGGATTAATGGTTAGTTTTGTCACTTTCAGTAAGTATTTTATATCCATCCATCTATTCACTCATATCGATCCCCCATTCTTATTCCTTTTCCAGTCCGCATACGTACATAAAACATTACTTACCATAACTTTGCTCATGTATTATAACATATATATGAGAAAACTAGGGGTGTACACGACCGGGTTGGTTCGGGTTTTTCAAATATCAAACCAAATTATTTGTGTAAAAAATTTAAATTTATAAACCAAATCAAACTAATAAAATTTGGATTTTTTCGGGTTTTTCAACCTCGGGTTGGTTTGGGTTTTTCAAATACCAAACCAAACCATTGTGCCGAATTTTTAAATTTATAAATCAAACCAAACTAATAACCTCGGATTTTTTTTTTCCGGTAAAGTTTGCATACAAACATTTAATTAACTTGTGCTCCAAATATTTCTTTAGTCCAACCAAAATACAATTATCTAAGGTGTTTCTTAAGAAAATAACACAAAATATGAGATGAGTACTGATGACACTAAAATATTCAATAAAAAATAATAATGAAATCATCATGTAAAATAAATATTGCAAAGTCATAATGAAAATGATCATAATTTAAAAGTACTAAATCATGCTAAAATAAATTTAATAAGTATTAGTTACATTATTAAATATTTAAGAAAAATTAAAATTAGATTATGTATTTTAATTGTCTAAACCAATGTAAAACTAAAGAACAAATATTCAATATTATTGTCATTCTTAGTGTTGAATGAATTTTCTTTTTGCATTAGTATTAATTTGATTTTGATTTAAGTTTTATTATAATTATCGACATCTATGAACTATAATCTTTATTGGACCATGCTGAATTCCAAGTTTTAAACTTGAAATAATATATTAAAAGATAAAAACTATGAAATAAGTATAAGAAATATTTTAAAATTATATCAAAGTAAATATTTTTATGTATAAAACTAAAATTTTAAATTACATATATAATGTCGGGTTGGTTTGGTCTCGGGTTGGTTTTTTTTAGTTAAAACCAAACCAATCCAAATATAGTCGGATTTTTTTTTTCAATACCAAACCAAGTCAAACCAAACCACTAGTCGGGTTTTTTTTCCGATTTGACTCGGTTTGCCGTTTGGTTCGGTTTTGTACACCCCTAGAGAAAACATAAATTTTTTAAAAAAAGAAAACTTTATACTAATAAATTAGACATTTCGCTCAATAGTCAAATAGATTGATCTTTAATTTTTAGTGTTTAGCTATTGAACTTACGCATAGTAGAACACTAAAATTTTTACAAGCTAAAGTCATATCCCGACCTAACTTATAAACTATTATAATATAAAAATATAAACTTATAAAATATGTTATGATATAAAAGTATAAAAAAAAAATTAAGTTTATTAGGAGAAGCAAAAATTAAATATCAGCACAAAAAGAGCTATGGACCACTCATAAATAAATGCTGGGATTTTATGTGGTCATTGGATCTACTGAAGCTCCCAACCAACCAATTAATCCCCAAAAGTTAAAGTCTCCATTTTGCAAGTGACATTTAGTCAGAGGCATAATAATCGAATCTCAGTAATTCCCTGGCCAACTTGACGTTAAAAAATTGGTAGGAATGAAGAATCCAATTTTATCTCCATTTTAATTTGACGAGAAGTATTGAAAATATTTTTAAATTTAATGTCTATGGACTATTGACAGCTTTAAAAATATCATTTTACTTAACTTACTAAACTTAGATATACTTTTTATCCGCCACATGACATAAATAAGTGGTCTCAAATTATTGTAGGAGCATGAGACTCCTAATAAAAAATAGAAAGAAGTGTTGAAAACACCCCTAAATTTGGCAAGAATTTAGGGGTGTATTTCACTAATGTTATAAAATTGAAGATGTATTTAAGTTCAGTTAGTCAAGTAAATGATGGTTTTAAGGTTGTCAATGATTCAAGAATAAAATTAATAATTCATGTTGAATTCAGAGGTGTTTCTAATATTTCTCTACTTTTTTTAGTTAAAATATTCCACATAATATGTTTGATTCAACATCTTCAATTTAGTTCAATATTAGACCACCCAAGGGTGTAACGACATGGATGAAAAATCTCGTTATCTTTAATTAGAAGGTTTAGGTTCTAGATACGAAATTATGAGAGAAACTCCGATTAATGAGTGTTTCTCTTTTAGAAAGAATAAGACATTCGTATGTTTAGTACTAATAATATTCTCTCCATACTATAGTAGTTATTTAAGAGGTAAATTATTAAAATTATCCTATTTAATATAAGATTTCTCAATTAATATGAGATGGAGAGAGTATAATTTAATTTTAAAATAATTATTTTACTCTTGATAAATTAATTTATAATTTATTTTATATTACAATTTTTTTTTAAAAATCATATTTTTATTCTTAAATTGTATATCCAATTAAACATTATCATATAAATTGAATCTACGAAAATTTTAATTGGACTCTTCAAGACTTCAAATTCGCCGTACTAGGTAGTACCTTCTCCCTACTAGCTAGGGACTAGGAAAACATTGCATCCCTTCTGTATCCCAATAGCCTTTTCCTCACCAAAAAGAGGTCAAAAAGTAAACTTTCGTTTGAAAAAAATATCCAATTTAATTTGACATAAAATTTAAGAAAATAAAAAAAATATTTTAAAAATTATGTATTTCAAATATCTCAAAATATGTTTAATCTTGTGATCTTAAGTATGCCATGTGGAAATTAAAGTGTTAACAAAAAAAGAAAAAAGTCATTTTTAAACAGACTAAAAAAGATAATAAATCATTCTTCTTAAAACAAAGAGAGTATAAACTTATTAGTAGTTGTTTGGTTTGAAACAAGTTATTTCAGAACTAGTTATCATAGGATAAGTTATCCCGGAATAAGTTAATTTATCATGTATATGGAATAACTTATCAAATCACTATGTAAAAATGGTGGGATAACTAATCCAATAGTTACCTAATACCTCATACCAAACATGTAATAAAATAATTCTATATTTTATAATAAAATTATTATACCTTATATCTCACACCATACAGATACATTCTTAAATTATTAATTAAGGAGAAGTAGCTCCAATGCTGAAACAGTGGAATAATTGATCCCACGAAACATATGAACACCACTCTTTCATTGAGTTAATTTTTTATGTGATGAAATCAAATACTCCTCAGATTGTGCATTAACGTGGAGAGAAAACTAGACCGCTACTTTGATAAAACAACATTATATTAAATTAATGTTTCATAGCCAAGTGTGTGTCTATGGCATATTAGTATATTACTTTTCAATATAAAATTTAAGAAAAAGTCAGTTGTTTCACTTTTTCAGTTAGAGCAGTATACAACCCTGGATGGCACTTTGTGCCAGTGCCTCGGTTGCAGTCTTGCACCCTATCCCTTCCATTATTTTATGTCTTTTGGATTTGTCGGAATATATTGATAGTCTTTTAAATTTATTATTTTCTTCAATTTATGTTACGTGAGATTGTTTGATTTGATATGATGTTTATTAAAAAGAGAATTTTTAAAAATTTATGGTGTAAAATATATCTTGGATGTTTATGTGGTTTTAAATTATTTTTATTGAGGATAAAAGAGAAAATTATGAATTAATTGTTACTTAACTATAGTAAGATGACGTTTTTTTTTTATAGATGGACTAAAATGAAAAATGCATAATACATAAATATATTATTTAACTTTGCTTCAGTTGACATCTATATATGGTATAAAATTAAACAAATAGACGCATTCAACCTACATGGCATCCTACATTTTCTATGTGGCGTCCTACATGTATTATGTCATGTAGAACGAGTTTACTTGTTTAATTTTATATAAGTTTAAGTACCTACTTATGCACACCCAAAATTGAAAGACAGAGATGTCAGCTAAAACAAGTTAAATGACATCTTTATATATATTATACTTTAAAACTGGACGGAGGAAGTATTATTAATGGACCTCATTTAAACACTCATGGTTAGTTTGTTTTGATCAATCATCTACAAATATACATGATAAAAAAAATTCTGTTAGATATTTTTGGTTCAATTTTGAAAAAAAATCCAAGCATATTAGTAAATCGTAAATATTTATTATAAAAATAAGTTAGTCATTTAAATATATCAAAATTCTTAGCTATGCACATTAGCTTCAATAAGTCGTATAAGCTACGGCATGTTCTAATTGATATTGGATGTGTATAATTAGAAAAAGTGTCATATTTTATTTTATTACTTAACTTATATATCTACACATATTGACACTTGAAAACATATAGTACTAATTATTTTTCAAAATTATAAATGTCTAATAAGATCATATTATCATGTATTTAAGTACATGCTCAATTAAAACAGACTATTATTTTTTATGTCTAAGTAAAATTTATTATCAAAATTAACAAGTAGTCGATGCATTCTGACTATATAAAAAGATGTATTTCCTAAACCTATATATAATTTGAATAAAACAAAATGGCTTTATATAATAATTCGACTAAAAATTTGTAATAAATTAATCAATGAAATCAGCGGCTCATATGTTTTCCACCGTCGTAAGTCTAACACTAAATTGCAACATATAGTAATGTATGTAAGTAATATCTGCGACTGTGACACTTCTACTTAATAAAAAGGGAAAAGGGCCAAAAATACTCTTAAACTATGTGAAAGGAACAAAAATGTCCTCCGTTTATAGTTTGGCTCAAAAATGCCTTTGCCGTCAATATTTTGGTTCAAAAATGCCCTTGTAGCCAATACTTTGGTCCAGAAATGCCCCTATAGTTACTAAATGGGTCAAAAATGTCCTTTTCTGAATAAGTATATTATTTTTTTCTTTTTAAACACATTTTCTTCTTAATAAAATTATTATATAAGAACCATGTTCTTGTTTTCTTTCTTTTAAAATCACTTAAAAAATAAAAATGTAGGAATTTTTTTTTTTTTTGTTAATCTCATCTTATCAATTAAAATAGAATAACTTCATGAACCCTTTCGACAGATAATATATGTCATATATATAAGATCATAGTATATCCATCATTAATTTATATTTATATAAC
>JAJONZ010027215.1:0-11473 GCA_029582445.1 Solanum paucissectum
CCCCCCCCCCCCCCCCTCTCCTCCCTTCCCTTTTCTTTTTTTTGTCTCGGCTAGAATTTGAATCTATGATTTCCGCTCACTTTATTGACACACTCTTGGGTGCTTGTAATCTTGCTAAATTTGTCTGAGGTCGCCACAAAGTTGATTGAAATTTTAAGCACATTACAAACGTACACCTCCGAGCCAAAAAAATGGAAGATGACATTACATCCGCTTTTCTCTAGTGGGGCAGTAGTATTGTATTAATGCGGTTGATTAAATTGGAGAAATGGGATTACGTGTTTTACATGAACAATCTGCTTTTAAATGGTACAATTAGTGGGATAACTTAATAGACTGCTCAGAACATTTGGTTGAAGTGTTCAAATTTTGTACTAGGAATAGTCACGATTTCATTACCATTGCATCAAATAGAAGAAAAAAATGAAGCTTAAAAGTGTTGTACAAAAAGTTGGATATGCACACTATGACCATAGATAGCTACATCAGTAAGTAGAATAAATATATACAGCCTCTTCCCAAACATATAGAATAGGAAGATTAATAGTGTGCGATCACTCCAGAAATGGCATTACAGTGTTCTCTATCAAAAAAATGGAAGACTGGGAACTGCCTCTGGCCGTTCACAATTTGATCTAATCCACCCAATCTTCTGGTTAACGTTGTCATACACGAACAACTGGCCACGTAGTGAAATATCTGCAAGGGGTGACAGAAGTAACGGAATGGTTTACTTCAGAAGAATCAAATGATAGCTATAGTTAAAACTCAAACCAGAGCACATGAATTTCCTATGTTCAAAGCTCATGGACTTTTATCATCTGATTCATTGTTTGTGCAATTACCAGGAGGCTAACAAGTTAATAGAAAAAATCTTTCATCATAACTTTTAAATGGCTCAAATCCATAATAGTCCATTAAAACACTACTGATCATATTCAGAAAGGATTATATATATATACTTCAAATCTAGAAAAGCTCCAAGTCCTACTGACTAACGAGTTGCTCGTGAACATCTATTCAGCTAAAATAAGTCTATAATGACATTCTGTCAATTTAGGAAACAATACCTCCAAGTATTATAGCAGAACCATCGTGAACATTGCTTCCATCAAGTATACCTAAGCACACATTACCCTTTTCCTGCAGTATAATAGTTCTCCATTGTTGGTTGAGAGAGGAAGCAAAAGAGGAGGGGGAAAGGGATGGCAAAGTACCAATGACCAAGAAAAAGTTAGAGATTACTCACACTTATAGTCAAATACCCTTCTGCAGGAATCCAAAGCTTAGTGGACACGATACGCCACTTGCTTCCGAATTGAAGGTTTAGAGGTTTGAAGAATTGTCTAACCTCTTCAATAGATCTGCATGCAAATAACAAAAAAGAATAATTATACAAGTAATGAGTCAATTGAAAAAGAGACACAGGAATGAAGAAAAGGGAATTCTTCTTTTTCGATCAACATTTTAGAGAACAAAGCAGATCAAGCATACTGAGGCTGGCTTGTAAATGTAACTCTGGCTTCAAGCAGAAATCATTTCCATTTAGAGCTGGCATAAAAAGTTACATCACAAAAAGTTTTGTGCTGATTTGAGGATCTCTCAATTGATATTATTTCTTGTATCACTGTGCTAGCCCTAGAAGAATTTTTTCTCGAAAACACTAACAGCTGGCATAAACAAACCAGAGGAAACACTGAAAAGTACTATAAAACTTCCAGATTTAACTGTCAACTCCGGCAACCAATCATTAATTAACAGGTATTATTGTTCTACCTTACTGGAAATTTAGCTCGCCAGCAAATGGGTAATGTCGTATCTGATGCATCCTTGATAAGATCTTCACTGGAAATCTCTTCAAGCTGCAATCATCGTGAAAAAAGATGCAAATAGTTGGTGAATAATCATCAAAGAAATTTGTTATCTTCTGAAGGAATGGCTTTCTCAGCCCGACTTACCATGGAAATCAAAGCTTTGTATGCTTGATCTGTAAAATATGTATAAGTACTGCCACTGTCAAACACTACAGTACCTTGTCCATAGCTTGTGCTGCCTAATCGAAGATCTTTGCTTCCATAGTTCATTTTCATCAATTGTGCTTGATAAAGATTACTGAACATGAAAGGATGAGGGTTAATAAGGACCTGAGAATATACCATTAGTCAGGACACATACAGGGGCGGAAGTAATCAGAACCTACAGAAACTGAAAAGAAGATGACTCAGACAAGTAAAAATGATATGGAAATATTTCTGTCATTCTTTTGTTAAGCTTTTATAGTTTGGACATCTGTCAGCATCTCTTCTCAAGTAGCACCAGAGGATGACAAAAATTCCATATACAGAGAAAGCAGTTTGCAACCTTTAAAGCTTATGTGAAGAAGAACCAGACATAAATTGGCGATCTTATTATAACCTAAAGCAAGCAAGAAATAGAACAAATAAGGCATCTCAAATACCAAAAAAACAGAACCAGACCTTAATAATAAGCAAAGCTAAAGGAGGAGTAAATGTACTAGTACTAAAAAGGAATAGGACAGCTACCAAAATACTTTACTCACGGAAAAGGGTTATTCAGCATAGGGACCCATGACATCCGCCACTGTGGGACAAAGTCATTGCCTAAGAACAAGTAGCCCCCATTTGTATCAGTGCGAAGACAATGTCCAATAACATTGTTGATTAACCCATGACTCACTAGCTGAGAAGGCAAACTGATTGGAGCTCTGCTAAGTCCAAGGATCCCATCAGTGCTTGCTAAAGTGTTGAGAAGTGTGCCTTGCTGATCATATGCACAGCTGACAAACACAAACCAAAACTTACAACTTTATAAAGAAGTAGTATGGCCACAAAGTAAAGGGTCTGGATTAACATTTACCCGAAAATAACATTTGGCTTGGTTCCTGTCCCATTTGCAAGCACCAATTGAAGTTCATCCTTTGCAAGAACCCCAACAGAAGAGCTGCGGTCAGCGTACTCTATCTCATAATCACATTGATGGCAGTTATCACAATACTTGGATTTCAGATTCTCTTGAACCTCAACACAATATGGGTTTTTGGGAGGTATCATATTGACATTTCTGGGCTTGTACAATGGGTGGGCTCCCTGAGAAAGCTTGTAACGTTAGAAACTAATATAGGATCACAAGTTTGAAAAATAAAGAGCAGACTTTCCAACTATGCTTGGGCAACTCAAGTGGTGGAGAAAGTGTGATTGGAGAGGCCCAGTACCTCGTCCACCACTACCTAGGTGCAATATTAAGGTGTATAAGGCATGCCACACTCATCAACCCCTTTCAAAGGGCCCACAAGTAAGACATAGACAGATGATTTCTGACAAGAGCACTTCACCACAATGAGAGGACTAGACCCCAGAAAAAGGAGGGGCGAGCGTAAGATGGGGACTCAAAGTTCGATACCAATAACAGAACAACACACTTTTATCACATCATCATCCTTCATAATGAGCTTTGTATCTGAACCAATAAAGACGACATCAACAGGAAGTATAAAAATACGAAAACATTAGACCATTTCTCACTTGAATTAGAATATCTTAAGACTTTGACCAAAACTCATCTGGTTATTTGGGAAAAGGACGGGTGGTCTTTAGAGCAATAACAATCTGCGGTGTGCCTGACTAATGCCATGGTATACGGAACTACGTGTCATTATTAACTAAAAGCATCTTTGTCAATCTTGTTTTCCACATCTCCCTATCAAATAGTAGTATCATAGCTAGCACCTTCTGGTTATGCTAGTGATAATAGTAGGAACTAGAAGAAGCAACTAGTAACAACACAAGCAAGAGTTAGGCATCACCTTGGCACAACTAGTGCATGGAGCATCACATTGGATCCACATCAAGTCACTTCCCGTATCAATATCAAGAAAATAAGGCATAGGAGGATTCCCAACAAGCATATATGTGTAGTACAACCTATACAGGAAATGATGTTAAAATCAACTTTGTACTCCAGTCGAACAATTCATGACCCAATTACAGCTTATAGCAACAAAATCACTTAGAGTGCATTGCAAATTGCAAAGATGAAGAGTACGGAGAATTTTTAATAAATCGGTTATTCAATTAGAGAGACCTGGCATCCTGAGTTTAAAGTTTGAGATGAAAATTCTATAGGCACTATGGAGAGTCAAGTTATCATTCCTGTTCTCCTTGGCAGGCAACAGTTGAGCAAGTTAAAAAAGGTTTAGACTTTAGACTGAGAAGAAAACGTCACTATAGGGTATAGGCTGACAAGGAAAATGTGAGAACCTCTCTCATGAGTTGTGACTCGAGCAGTATATAATCTATGAATTTGAAAGACTTAACTCATATGATCACTTTGTCAACTAATGAGATTCCTATCATCATGTTCTACAAGTCCTAGTCGACTACAATAATTTGACTTGATCATTATACAGATGCCATGAGACAGCAGCTTTTCCTTTTCCGCAATGCGCCCTGATATAATTCTGCCAGTACAGGGTATTTAACTCTTTATCTTGTTCACATGTAGAGTGTTGACAACCAGCTAAAAACAGTCAAATTGTGTGACAAGACTCTAAATATGTAAAGGACCTTAATGCAATGGAATGGATATGGAGAATTCACGTAACAGGCGCCAATTAGTTAATGACTTCAGAAATAATCATGAAATCATATATACAAAAAGCAATTCAGTAGGAAAATACTTCAACCAAGCATACCCTTCTGAATGAATATTACCCCTAACAGGAAAATTAACAGAAGAGTCCAACTTAGTCGCAGCAGAAAGAGACTTGGCAATCTTTTCTTGATCCATAAATTTATCCGGTTTGAAATCCACAAACCTCCCAAGTTTGAATTCAACATCCGTCCTTGAATTCCAGGCACCACCACGCTTAGGATACAAAGGAAGAATAAACGAACTGTTGGAACTCTTATGATCCTGTTCCACATCACGTAATTCGAAAAGGGTCTCTTGGGTAAGCGAAGACCAGAAAGATAAGGCAATCAGAGAGATACCCAGAAGTCCAAAAACGATTTTAGGGCGGAAAAAGAACGATCTTTCTAAAGAAGCACGAAGAACGCCTGTATTTAAATCTTGGTTATGCGGTTGGCTTTGTTGTGGTGGTTCTTCTTCTTGTTGTTGCTGCTGATGAGTGGGTGAATCGGAGAGTGTAAATGCAGTTATGGTTTTGCCATAAGAAGGGTTGTCAGGAGGTGGCAGTGTGATTATCACTACCCCTTGTATTGGAGGAGAGTTTTTTGTCTCCTCCATTACTGTACTGCTCTGAAGATAAAGAAAAGTGGCCTTTTTTCTACCTGCTCCAGTCTGCTGCTTGCTCTATATGGAACACCAAGTCAATGAAATTGAATAGAATAATGGATGATGACTGACGACAGTTAATTGGAAGATACCAAGCACTTTCTAGGAATATGACTTTTTCTTTTCTTTATCTTTAATAGGAATAAGACCTCATCATGTTAGGATTGAATTAAAAATTCGTCATTTTTTTATTTTTAAAAGTGTTTGATAAATATAAGAATAATAATAATTTAAAATAAGTCACAAATCATAAGTAGGTTTTCTCTACTTTTTATTTTCTGATTTAAAATTATTTAAGTTTGATTTTTAATTTTTGACTTAAAATTATTATTTTTAAATCAATCCAAACGGGCTCTAGATATTATTATTATTATTGATATTGTCAGGATCATTAGATATTATTATTTTGTAAAAATATTATTGTAATTATGTTTTCGACATTTATGAAGCTTCAAAGAATTTAAATGGACCCACTTATGAAAATGACATTTATGAATTTGAAGTCTGAATAATGATTTCGATTACCGCAATAAAGTGAATATCAATAATCGATTACATGTTTAGAGGTCACCGTTTAAACAAATTATAGATACCAAAGGAGAAAACAATATTGAGGATAAAGTAATTTTGAAACCAATTACTTTAACAAAATACATTAGAATCATACTTTACTAAATCATCTTAGATATATTTGTAATTTTAAAAAAAAAATAGTTTATAATAGTAATGAGACCATATATTTATATAGGGGCCTTTCAAAAATATATTATCTCATCGAAATACATGATTTTTTTCATTGGCCAAATCAGGGCTGAAGAAAACTATTGTCTTAAAGTGTTTACTAATTTACCAAATATTAATTTAGAGAAGTTCTATTGGATCTTTCGTCCAAAATAAGGGGAATCTTAACAAAAATCACATTTATTAAAAACTCAATAAATACAATAAGTGATTTAATAATTATCTTATTTATTAAATGTCTCATGAAAGTTGAACGCTATTATGAAGTAACTAGGTAATAAACCCGCGCGAATAAATAATTTTTCTAAGCTTTTGAACAACCTTTCCATTAATAGATTGTTATAAGACTAAAAAAGTAAATTTTAGTAGGTTTTAAAAATATTTCAACAGAAATTAAATGATTTGTCATTATCACATATCTCAAGAATTGTAAATATATAATAAATGATTAAAAATATCTTGATATCTAATCATTTTTTTCTTTTACATAATTTATCATAATATATGTTTGATGATATAATTGTCTTGTTAAAACTGGGTGATATTTTTCTGTAGCGATTAAACATAAGTTTTCTATTTTTTTGTACATAAAAATATAGAATCTAACAATTTTATGGTTAAAATAACTCCTTGTGAAAGTTTTTGATAATTAGTATTAGTTATAAATAAGTTAAGACCGTTAAAAATGTACACCACAACATAAATAAATAAAAAAATTTAGAGACAATCTACTTGTCTGAGGTCAAACGTTCACCACTTTTCGTTATTATTACTTTGTTAGTCTAACAAAATTTATAGAAGAAGAAAAATAAATTTTAAACGACAGCAAAATAATTAAACTGTTGCTCTAAAGGCCCTTCTAGATGCTTCATCAATGCAACTTTACGACTTTTTCATAAATATGTATGTATAATTTTTTCATTATGAAAGTACAGGTAGATCAAAATGTTGGATTCTAGATTCATGTTAAAGAAATATTCTCAAACATTAAAAAATTAAAAATGAGTATAATCTAGATAATTCAAACACTCAACAATGACTTGGGACATAAATGAAAACAAGTCTATGTTAATAGACATATCTTTTGTAGCTTAAGATATTACTTTTATTTAGAGCAAGTTTTATTTCATAATCTTCAAATTAAGCTTGCCAAAAATAGGCATAATTCATACCAAAAATATTTAGAAGAGCCGAATGAGAAGGAAAAAAAGAAAAACATTAAAAGGACGAAAGCTTTGTCCAAGTAAGATCATATACATTCCAAACGAAAAATAATCAATACAATTTTAAGGAGACCACAAAATAGCGAGAAAAACATACATTAAAGGGGGTAAACTATGAGATATCCAATGATGATAACAAATAATTCTAACCAGAAAAGTTCCTATGTTTTGAAATAACATACATCAAAATATTGACTAACACTTCAATCAACTTTCAATCCTTAAAGTACTCATAATATCCACTGATAAAATTTAGTAAAAATAGATAACAACATAAAAACCAAAAAATATGGGCGTGCAAAATTATTAACTCTCAGAGGATTTTCTAAAGAACACAAAATCTCATCCTTGTATGTGAAGGAATGACGTTGTTGATGAAGAAATTAGAGATTAGTAAGGGTTTTTTTTTATCGTACCTTCAACAGTTCCAGTAGAGAAACTTGCTTTAATACTCAATTAACGTTTGTTATTTAATTTGTACTAACAAATACTTATAACAATAATTCTGCACAAACATAAACAATAAAGTTCAAAGCATGTGCTCAAAAATAAAATTAATAATATAAGCATAAATTAATTACTGTAAAAACATACCAAGATATGTAATAATAGAATGAAACAAAATGGAAAAACAAAACAATGGTGTCAGTGAGTCATTTAACAGAAGCAAAGTACGTAAATATTTAATTGTCCAGAAGGAGAAGAAGAAGTTCAAAATTTACGTTGTTTTAAAATGAGAGGAAATTCCTCTATTTATAGACAACAAAGGGTCGTGTGAACAAATGTTTATTGTGTCTTATCAGAGAGGTCACAACTCTTTGAAAAAGTTACAACTTTTCGGAAAGGTCACAACCCTTCGGGGAAGTCACAACCTTTCATAAAAGTCATAACTTTTCATAAAAGTAGCAACTATTCATAAAAGTCGCAATTTTTCATAAAAATCACAACTTTTCATGAAAGAGGAAGGCTAGTTTTGGAAATAAAATAAATTAAAAGGGAATCTTGGTTTGTGATGGCGCCACGTAGGCTTTTCATATTTTTGATGCATACACTACATTGTCAAGAACATTTTATGTTAAGGCAAAGCGTTCCTCCGAAATCTTAAATGCTATATTTTTTAATTTTTGTTTTTGTTATAGAAAAATTTGGAGTCATAGAGAGATTTTAACTATAAAAAAGAAGTCTAAGAAAATCTCCATAGAAATAGTTGGCCAGAAGTAATGAAATTTGCTAAATTTCAAAAAGTCATAAAGAACAACATCAGATGTTAAGGAAGAGACCAAAAAGCCTTGAACAAAAACACTCCCAAGTAAAGTGAAACATCACATCCATACAAGAACATAATTAACTAAACTCAAATGGAAGACCTTCAACTCCTTTCTTATGAACCTCCATCAATATGTTTTTATTATAGTATGACGTATCATGTATATGTTAAAAATGACCTTAAAATTGTTAGTATCATAAATGTTTTTCCTCATTGTCTTAGAGTAGTCATTACTATTGCTTAGGTTTCATATCACCGGCCCCAACTTATTTGGTTTGAATGAAATTGTTCACAACTGGATATTCTAAACCAAAATTTTGACACATAACATATTAAAATCTCACAACATAATTTTGTAAGCACTTGAACTCACAAATATCCACAAATAATAATAAAGACAACCTTACTTTTCTAGCAATCAAGAATAAAAAGGCATATTGCTTAACATAATTTTCAAAAAGATAGTCTACCGGGTTGTATCCAAATTTACAGTTCATAAATTTAATTTAAATAATCCAAAACAAAGAGTTCTTACTTCTTTATTAAAAAAAACAAAAAAAACATCAAAATAAAAGAGTTATCACTATAGTAAAAATAATCTTTAACGACAATTAATAGCTTAATTGTTGCTAAATATGTATTTTCAGAGACAATTGGTACTCTCTATAAATGTCCCTAAAGTTTATAGCAACATTGAATCTAATGACACTTAATAAATATCGGTAAATGCTCTAGCACTCTTCGTTAATGTGCATATTTATTGGCGATAAAAAATATTTTTGTTATAGTGTATTCTGGACATTTGTTTATTTCAAGAAAACTGGATCTCTTATTATGCCCAAAAAGAAGAGACGAAGAAATATGACAAATTACTTAACTTACGACAAAAGAAGTTGACTAATTGTGCTTATACTAATATTCTAGGAAAAGTGCAATAACATACAAATTGTTTGTACCTAAGAAAAAACTATCAAAATAGTATATTAACTGTGGCAAGCAAGAGAGCAATCTATTTGGTTCTTTTCACAAACTTTATCATTGGTTCCATATTAGTTATCACATATTTGTTGTTGTGTGCTATCAAATATAGCACAACCCACAAGAAATTTTCCCAAAAAAGTATATGAAAAAAACTATAGAAAAGGACAAAAGAGAAGATAAATTTTCAATCATCCTTACTGAAAATTTTAACAGAGTTCAGAAAAAATCACCAAAATAGCAAATAGAAATTGCAATAGATACATGAATCACTATGACTTACATTAAAAGATGAAGCTTCATGAAATATGAGGAAAAACGCTTTGAGGAATGAAACACACTTCATAAGAAGTTTAATTAATGTATTTAAATTCGACTCCCCTATAGAAAAAAAACCTACAAATAATAGTGGCAGAAATAAAAAATTTGTTTACTAAAGAACCAAATGTAATGAATTCAACCATTTCAACAGTGTTATGAGTTATGAAATGAGAGGTGCAAGAGTAGTAATGTCACATTGCAATCAAAAACAATATTCTTTGTTTATGCGAAGAAACCTGTAGAAAGAGACAAAAGAGAAGATCAATTTTCAAGCATTTTTGCTGAATTTTTTAACAGAGTTTAAAAAAAGTCACCAAAATAACAAAAATAAATTATCATAATTACATGAATCATTAAGCTCCGTGAAATAGGAGGAATGAAACAAACTTTAGAAGAAGCTTAATTAATGTATTTGAATTCGACTACCCTACATCGAGAAAACACCTACAAATAATTGTGGCAGGAAATCCCTCTATTTATAGACAACAAAGGGTAGTGTGAATAAATGCTTATTGTGTCTTATCAGAAAGGTCACACAACTCTTTGAAAAAGTTACAACCCCTCGGAAAGGTCACAATCTTTCATAAAAGTCACAATTTTTCATAAAAGTTGCAACTCTTCATAAAAGTCACATTTTTTCATAAAAGTTACAACTTCTGATATAAAAGTCCCAACTCTTTCTAACAGTCACAATTTTTCATGAAAAGGGAAGGCTAGTATTGGAAATAAATAAATTAAAAAGGAATTCAGGTTTGTGGTTGCGCCACGTAGGCGGTCCTAGGGTTCTTTTTTATATATATATTAAAATTCATTTTTGTTTTAGACATTTATCTTGGGATGATTTTTTAAAAAATAACCCTTATTTTGAGATGAAGTGGGTACGTATTTTTATACAGGTTTAGCCAAATATTATCCCTTATGGCTTACCTAGACAATTTTGATTCATTAAATATTTGAATATTTTATTTTAATTTTTTTTATTAAAGTGGAGCAACTTTGATTTAACTAGTAAAAATGAACTTAAATGCTAATGATAATTATATATATATATAAAACATAGCAATAATTAATTGAAAAAAACATTGACTTTCGGACTGATCATAGATTGATTGACTTGGTCGGTTTATTTTTTTGATTGCTAAAATCAACTTAAGCTCAAACATTTTTTTGAGCTAAAAAGTGGGAAAATAAAAATTGACCGAGTGTAAGCGTCTAAAGTTTCAATCCTGAAATACAGCAAACAGGAAAAGAAAATAGCAAGCAAACAATAGTATTTGTATTTGAATTTATGCGAAGGTTACAATCTTTATAAAATCTTTAAGAAAAGATATGTAATCCCCTGATTCTTCTCTTCAATGATGTTCTTGATTTGATGGAATACTTGCGGCTCAACTTTTGGAGCGAAGACTTCTTTGTACTTGCGGCTCAACACTTGGAGCGAAGACTTCTTTCTATGCGGAAGACTTGCAGATCACCACTGAAGAGCAAGGATTCTCTATGTATTTCTATGTGTCTACTTCTTTTTTCCTCCCCCTCTCTTTTGGTCTTATGAAGACCTCTTTATATAGGCTTGAGCTAGGATTTTAGGGGTGTTTTCGTCCAAGCAATTTTGGTCCTTGGGCTTGAAGAA
>JAJONZ010027216.1:0-13430 GCA_029582445.1 Solanum paucissectum
AACTCAAAAATGGACCCATAAAATCAATGCCCCATACATCAAACAACTCTATCACCAATATAGGATTCATAGGAAGCTCTTGCCTCTTTGAAATCCCTCCTTCTCTTTGGCAACAATCACAAAACTTGGCGAAATCATGAGCATCTTGGTGGATAGTAGGCCAGTAGTATCCACACTGCAAAATCTTCTGTGCAGTTAGAATACCACTATGATGCCCACCAACAGGTGATGAATGACATGCTTCAATACACTCAACATCTCAATTTCGGGCACACAACGATGAATAATCCCATCAGCACAACTATGATACAAGTAAGGCTCATCCCAAAAGAATTTCTTCACATCAGGCATAAACTTTTTCCTTTGGTGAAAAGACAAATCTGGGGGCAAAATGTCGCTTGCCAAATAATTAGCAAAGTCTGCGAACCAAGGAATCAGATCATGAGAAGCAGCCAATACCTGTTCATATGGAAAAGCATCATTAATTTCAGCCCTATCACCAAGCTTTAGCATAGCCTCTTCCTCTAATCTGGACAATTGATCGGCAACTTGATTTTCGGTCTCCTTTCTATCTTTTACCATAAAATCAAACTCTTGCAGCAATAATACCCATCTAATCAACCTCGGCTTTTCATCCTTCCTTGCCATCAAATATGTCAATGCAGAATGGTCAGTATGGACTATGACCTTGGTACCAAGCAACTAGGATCGAAATTTCTCGAATGCGAAAACTACCGCAAGAAGCTCTTTTTCAACCACAGTATAATTTTTTTGGGCCACATTTAGAGTCTTGCTAGCATAGTAAATAGGGTGAAGAATTTTTTCTCGCCTCTGTCCCAATACTACACCAAGCGCCACGCCACTCGCATCGCACATTACTTCAAACGGTTGTCCCCAATCCGGTGAAATAATGATAGGTGCATTAACCAACTTCTCCTTCAACTCTCCAAATGCTCTCAGACAAGCATCATCAAAATCAAACTTATACTCCTTTTTGAGTAGTTTGCACAATGGATGTGCAATTTTAGAGAAATCTTTGATGAACCTCCTATAGAAACCTGCATGCCCAAGAAAACTTCGAACACCTTTTACAGAGATAGGTGGTGGAAGCTTTTCAATTACCTCAACTTTCACTTTATCTACCTCAATGCCCTTCTCAGAAATTCGATGACCTAGAAATATCCCTTCTTTCACCATAAAGTGGCACTTCTCCCAATTTAGCACCAGATTGAAATCTTCACACCTTTTAAGCACCTCAGCTAAATGATCCAGACATCGATCAAAAGAGTCACCTACCATAGAGAAATCATCCATGAATACTTCAATAGTGTGTTCCACCATATCAGAGAATATTGACATCATACAATGCTGGAAGGTCGCTGGAGCATTATACAATCCAAAGGGCATCCGTTTGAAGGCGAAAGTCCCATAAGGGCAAGTGAAAGTGGTCTTCTCTTAGTCCTCCGGAGCTATAGAAATCTGATTGTATCCCGAATAACCATCAAGAAAACAATACCAACCCTTACCAGCAAGTCTATCCAACATCTGATCCATTAATGTCATAGGGAAATGGTCCTTTTCTGTCCAAGCATTTAGTTTCCGGTAGTCCATGCAGACTCTCCATCCAGTCACGGGCCGCATTTGAACAAGCTCGTTTCTCTCATTGGGCATCACAATATTCCCACCTTTCTTGGGCACACATTGAACATGGCATACCCAACTACTATCTGCAATGGGATAAATAACTCTAGCATCTAACCACTTAATGATCTCCTTTTTAACTACCTCTTGCATAGGTGGATTTAATCTTCTTTGGTGCTTAATACTAGGTTTGTGATCTGGCATGAGTTGGATTTTGTGGGAACAAATACTAGGAGGAATCCCAATAATATCTGCAATAGCCCACCCAATAGCTCGCTTGAACCTCTTTAACACAGTCACCAAGCACTCTACTTGTCTCGCATATAAATCTGCCGCAATGATGACCGGCAAAGTGTTATCTCTGCCCAAGAATACATACCTCAAATGTGGTGGTAGAGCCTTAAGCTCCAATTTTGGTGCCTCCACAATAGATGGTCTCGCTGGTGGGGACTCACGATTCTTCACGTCTAACTCGTACTTCTTTTGTTTTGACCGATATTCACACCTATCGAGTGCAGCTACCAACTCATTGTACTCTTCAATACCATCACTATTGAAATTCATCATAACTGCTGCTAGTGCCTCAACACCGAGTCACTCTTCAATTTGCACTTCTGTTCCACTCTCAACTCTATAAGTTATAGCAGATACCATTTGGAGCTCACCACTCTGCTTCATGGCCCTACAAATGTTGAAAGTTGCTTCTTCATTATTCAGTCCAAACTTCATCTTTCCCTTCTCCATATCAACCAATGCATGACCTGTGGCAAGGAATGGTCTCCCAAGCATGATGAGAACATCAAAATCAACCTCACAGTCAAGAATCACAAAATTCGCTGGAAAGATGAACGATTCCACTTTTACTAGCACATCATGGAGTACACCAATAGGCCTTTTTACGGTTCGATCGGCCATAAGTAGTCGCGTCGTAGTAGGTTAGGGATCCCCTAGACCCAACTTCTTGTAAATAGACAATGGCATGAGGTGGATGCTAGCGCAAAGATCACACAATGCCTTAGCAAAGTGTAACAACCTGATAGTACATGGGATCGTGAAAGCACCAAGGTCTTCCTTCTTCTGTACAAGAGATCTTGTAGCAATAGTGCAACACTGCTGCAATCTATCATCATCTTCAAAACTCACAAACCTTTTCTTTGTCACCATATCTTTCATAAACTTCGCATACCCAGGCATTTGATCCAAAGCTTCTATCAAAGGAACATTGATGGAAAGTTGCTTCAACATAGTGATAAACCTGCGATATTTACCATCTTCAGTCTTCTTCACTAACCTCTGTGGAAAAGGTGGTGGAGGTCTAGGTATGGGGACCACTTTCTGAGATATCTCCGCCTCTTTCTCTGTCGCATTCTTAGACTTTTCTCTAACCTCTACTACATCATCTTCTTTTCTAATCTCAACATCCACCACAGACGGCATAGGTGGATCTATGGGTTGCTTACCCCCTCGAGTAGTAACTGACCTACAGTGACCATCATTCTTTTGATTCTGGATGGTGTTGCTAGGAAGAGTGCCAGGTTGACGAGGGTTCACTGTAGTAGACAACTGAGTCATTTGTTGCTCTAGATGCTTTATTGACACTGCATGGGCATCAACCTTTTGACCAATACCAGACAAGTCATTCCCCATCTCCTTCACATTCTCATCAGTTGCATCAAAACTTCTCATCATCTTATGCATCATATCTTCAATACGAGCCATATTGACTCCAGCTTCCCTAGTACTAGATTCCCGATTTTGAGGGGGAACATAAGGTCCAACCCAATCGTTTCTGTTGCCGTAGTTGTTCTGGTTGTATTTGTTGTCGCGATTGAAGTTCCCATCCCGGACATATTGACCCTCTCGGTTGTAATTGCCATAGTTTCGACCTTGGTGCCAGTTTTCCGTGTTGGATCCTTGGACGTTTGGTCGGAAACCCCTCCTCTGATAATTCACTGCATAAGCATCCTCTTCATAGTAACACTTTTCAACTGGTGGTGGCGTTCTAGTAAAGTAATTCACAACATTTACCTTTTCTGCACCTCCGCTCACATGCTTCAATACCAACCTCAACTCGGTCCTCATCTAAGCCATCTCCTCACGAATCTCATCCGCAGACTGGTTGTTTGTAGCATGAATGGAAAATGTGTTTCTCCCAGTATCTGACCTCCTAGTGCTCCATGCTTTATTGTTGCGAGAGATCTTCTCCAGTTTTTATGCAATTTATGCGTATGTGCACTCACCATATGATCCTCCAGCAATAGTATCTAGCACTGCTTTATTGTTGTCATCCTGACCTCGATAGAAATATTTCTTCAGCGATTCATCATCAATACGGTGATTCAAAACACCTCTTACAAATGTAGTGAACCTGTCCCAAGAGCTACTCACAGACTCTCCAGGTATTGCCACAAAATTATTGACCCTATTTTTGTGATTGAGCTTCTTGGACGCTGGATAATATCTTGCTAAGAACACATCCTTCTGTTGCTCCCATGTATAGATTGAGTTATAAGGGAACCATACAACAACATCGTCTGTCAGTGATAGAGGGAACACTCGCAACCCGATGACATCCATATCTAAGTCTGGTCGACCTACACAGCTTTTGCAAACCACCCTTAGCTTGGCTATGTGAGCATGTGGGTCCTCTGATGGTGACCCCCGAGAACAAGACCCTCGCTGTAAGCATCTGCATCAGCTACTGGTCACTACAAATGTGTGCCCCGGAGGCAAAGAGGGTAGGACAAAAGGTCCATCTGAGTGAGCTATATTGACGTTGACCCTATAGTTGTCATGCAGTCGTGGGCCTGGTGGATCCTGCAACCTCAATGCATTTCCCAATTGATTTTCAGCTGGAACCTGGTTGTCCCCACCAACTACCCTCGGAGGTTGCAACTAACGTCATCACCTAGATTTCCTCCGATAGGATTAACTTGAACTCCTTAATTGTTTATTTTTTGAAAAGTTTGGTTCAACTCTGGATCGTAAGGAGTAAGTGGTTCACCCTGGCTCCGTGTACTCACTAGAGTCAGAACCTGAGAGAGACAAAAACAAAAACAAAAAGTAAAATTAGCAAATATTTGACTAAAGTTCAATAATGTAGTTAAAATAAATCTAAAAGCCAATTTCCTCGGCAGTGGCGCCAAAATTTGATATGCTCAAATTACACCTCCCTAAAGAAGCATCAGCGGTCGTTATCAAGTAAACAACCCAACTTGTAGGTTGGGGTCGATCCCACAAGGAAAATGGTTTAGAGTTAACTTTAACCAACAATTATATTCGTTTAGTCAAATTACTTCCAGAAACAAGTAATTAAATGGGGGGGGGGGATTTGTGAAACAAATTGTAAGAATTCAGTAAGTAATCAGTAAACAAAAGTCAATTTTCGTTGTTATCAAGATGAGAGAATTAACTAGGGTATACGTGTTCCCCACAAGCTCATAACACATTAATCCTAGTAATTGCAATCCTTTCCTAGTGTACTACATGCAAAGTGATAAGTTAGGTATCTCTAAATTCTTAGTCCTGCATCTAGATAATTTCACCCCACACCTTGGTCCGGCTACGTGTGTATAATTTACTAACCCTTACCTTTACCTCATATTAGACATCACATCGATATTTGGCTAAGTTATTACTTCGCACCAATCGACACTTAGCCTATTATATAGTATCACACTAAATCTATGTTGATAATTCTTTTCTTGTTGATTACCTCCTTGGTTCGGCAAGTAGCAACAAGGTGAGTTCTAATGTTTGCAACAGCTAAAAAAACTTCTAAACGAAAGAATTATCAATGCATGCACCACACCATTCAAGAATTGCTTATTTACTATTCATACTTTGTTAATCGCTCATGGTTTCCAGTTGCGGAGTTTAGTTACCCATAATCATATGTACACAATTCATTGTTTTAGATGAAAGAATTATGAACTTACGTAATAAGAATAATAAACCCAGAAATTCAACTTGAATTGCAACTCTCAAATCTTCAAAATGATCTTCAGAAATTAATAATTGCCAAAGTTGCCAGTTAATCTCCCAAGTCAAAAACTAAAATAAAAGTAATGAAATCCAACCCCAAAAATGAGGTTTACATGCCCTATTTATAGAAAACAAGTCCTAAATACAAAGGGAAACAAAATAAGGAAAGTTTGTTCAATTGAAAATGAAGAAATAAATCTCTTCAGGCTGAGGCGCGGATATCCCTCGCTCTCTTTAAGGATATTCAATCCCACTGCAGCAAATATTTTCACTGGTCCAGCAGTAGTTCTTCTTGACTTGTCCCCTCCATGATACAAGAACTTAATCACAAATTATAACTCAACAACTCTGGACAAGAGTTGAGTCCAAAGCTCCACAAAAAAAACACTTCCCTTCAACTAATAAGAACTCTCTTTTTTGACTAACTTTTTTCTCTCTATATTTTTCTTGTGTATAAAACCAATGAGGACCACCACTATTTATAGTTGAGAAAGTCTTCTTAGCAATGAAAATAGAAAGATAATGGGGTAGTAAATAGTGAAGATAATGGTCTTAGGAGTTACATAGGTTAGAAGGTATAATGGAGGTAGAATAATGGAGAAATAATGGCTAAGGCCACCAACGGCTAAGACTCCAACGTTCACAACACTGTCTGTAACCAAGAGGAATATCAATAAAGTCGAAACTGACCAAGAATGAAATGCAACATATAATGGAGGATGTAATGCCATATTTGTCACTTAAGACAATATGTAAGTAACTGTCCACTAATGGACACAGACAATAATGATACATTTTATTACTATTAAAATGCTAAATTACTAACTATCCCCCCCTCATTTTAATATTAGCTAAGAGAGTTTATCAATTGAAGGAAGACTACTATGCATAATGAAGGTGTGCTCTGCATTGAACCTCTACTATTTGAAACAATAAATCTCTTAACCAATTCACTTCCTCACTAGCTGAAGCTAAAGCAATTAGTTCAGCCTCCATGGTAGAGTTAGCAATTATAGTTTGCTTGTATGATCTCCAACAAATAACACCACCACCTAAACTAAAGACATAACCAGTGGTAGAACAGGAATCACCTGATAAAGTGTTCCAATCTGCATCACAAAAGCCTTCAAGTACAACAGGATATTTTTTATAGAACAAACCACAATTTTTTGTTCCAATTAAATATCTCATAACTCTTGTGCATGCCAATGTTCATTACCTGGCTTGCTTGTAAACCTGCCAAGTACTCCTACTGCATATGCAATATCAGGCCTAGTGCAATCAGTCACATATCTCAAACTTCCGATTATGCTAGTATATTCCTTTTGATTTATTACATCATTTTCACTTTCAACAGAAAATAAGTGAACACTTGAATTAAAAGGAGCAGGCCTTTTTCAAAGCATTACTATTCCTGCGTGCAGGTTCGGTGATTCATGTCATGTCGGATGAGCAAGATATGCGGAACATGCTTGCAATCAAGAAAGTTATATTTTTCAATTTTTTCTCAACATAATGTGACTGGTCAAAGAAAATTCCCTCACAGGTTCTTGTTATTTTTATTCCAAGAATAATTTTTTCCTCACCAAGATCTTTCATATCAAAATGGCTTCTAAGAATATTTTTAGCTTCCTCAATAACATTCATGTTAGAGACAAATATCAATAAATCATCAACATATAAGCAAATAATCACATGTGAATTATTCCAAGACTTATGATATATGCACTTATCACACTCATTTGTTTTAAAACTATTTTCGATTATGCAGGAATCAAACTTTTCATGTCATTGCTTTGGTGCCTGTTTCAAGCCATATAGGGATTTAGTAAGTTTACACACTTTGCTTTCTTGGTCTGCTTCAACAAAAGACTCGGGTTGTTTCATATAAATTTCCTCATTCAGGTCTCCATTTAAAAAAGCAGTTCTTACATCCATTTGATGAATTTGCAAATCAAAAATTGTAATCATAGGAATTAAAAGTCTTATGGATGTAATTCTTGTTACCGGTGAAAAAGTATCAAAAACTTCTAGGCCTTCTACTTGTTTAAAACCTTTTGCAACTAGTCTAACCTTATATTTTATCAATAGATCCATCCGGTTTCAACTTTTTTCGTAAGACCCATTTGAAACCAATAGTTTTACAATCCGGTGGTAAATCAACTAACTTCCAAGTTTTATTAGAAATTAGTGATTCCATTTCATCATTTACAGCCTCTTTCTAAAAAATAAAATCATGTGAAGATAATAATTCTTTCAAAGTGAGAGGGTCATTTGCAATATTAAACACATAAAAATCAGGACCAAAATCTTTTTCTACTCTAGCTCTTTTACTTCTTCTTAACTCAAAATCATTAACTTCTTTATTTTTCATAGTAGAAGTAGCAGAACTAGATAGTGACAAAATATTTTGTTCAATACTTTGACCCCCACTATTTTTAGAATCAAAAGGAAATTTATTCTCATGAAAAATAGCATCACCCGATTCTATCATAATATTATCTTCAAGATTAAAAAATCTATAGGTTGTACTATTTGAAGCATAGCCAAGAAAAGCACAAGTAGTAACTTTCTTACCCAATTTTGTAATCTTGGGATTCATTAGCCTCACAAAGACTAGACAACCCCAAACTCTTAGATATCCCTAACTTGGCTTGTAACCTTTCCACAATTCAAAAGGTGTCAATTTTAACGTTTTATGAGGCACACGATTCTACACATAACAAGCAGTCAAAATAGCTTCACCCCAAAAATTTAAAGGTGCATGTGACTCAATAAGCAAGGCATTAGTCAATTCAACCAAAGTTCTATTTTTTCTTTTCGCTACACCATTAGATGAAGGAGAATAAGGAGGAGTAGTTTGATGAATTATTTTCAATGATCTAACAAAAGAATTAAACTCATTTGACTCATATTCACGACCTCTATCACTTGTAATTTTTTTTATTTTTCTTCCAAACTGATTTTCAACCTCATGGATATAAGTTTTGAAATTTTCAAAAGCATCACTTTTATTTTTCATCAATTAATTATATGTAAACATAGAAAAATCATCAATGAAAGTGATAAAATATATATTACCTCCACGAGTTAAAATTCCAGCAAGTTCACAAATATCAGTATGAACTAATTCTAATAAATCAGTTTTTCTTTCAACTTGAAAACGAGACCTTTTAGTGATTTTCGCTTTACTACAAGCCTCACACTTTTCAAAATTCTTTATAACCATTGAGATTAATCCTAAACTACTCATCATTTCAACATAATAATCATTAATATGACACAAACGAGCATGCAAAAAATTGGTAGAAGAAAGCATATAAACAGAAGTAGAAGCTTTATTCATTTCAACATTCAATTTGAACATCCTATCACAAGCATACCCCTTTTCCATAAAAATACACTTCTTCACAATTACATATTGATCAAATTCAATAATTTGTTTAAAGTCTACTTTGTTAAGAAGAAAACTAGATATCAAATTTTTTTCTCATGGAAGGAGTATAAAGTACTTCTTTCAAAGTTAATACCCTTCCAGAAGTAAAACACAATTCGACTTCTCTCGTTCCAAGCACTCGAGTAGTATGAGAATCACCAAGCATGATGGTTTTGGGCTCCTTAAAATGAGTATATTTTTTAAACCAGTCTTTGTCATAACAGACATGACGATTTGCACCAGAATCAGCCCACTATCCATCAACACTCTCAACCAAGTTTATGTCGGTAATCACCGCCACATAAGGTTCTTCGGTAACGTTTGCCTAAGGGTTAGGACAACATTTTCGGAATCTGCAAAATCGAGCAATATGCCCACTCTTGCCACAAACAAAGCACGGTCCCTTATCTTGAACTTGTTGATTTTTTGCTTGGTTATTTTCACCATAATTTTTCTTGGGAGGTCTACCATTATTTTTCTTAATTTCTTTATTCTTAGGCTTCAAAGAAGTATTTTCGTGAGTTCCAGGAATAGCATTATTTGAAGTTATTAAATTTACCTTCGTTGTGATGTTGCTCTCTTCTATTTGTAAAAGTGCATCTTGGCCCCTTGCCTCCTCCTTCATATGGATTTTCATTATCAAGGTTTCAAGAGAAATTTTCTTTTGTTTGTGGTGCATAGTTTTTTGAAATTCCTTCCAAGAAGGTGGAAGTTTATCTACTATACCATAAACAATAAGGTTGCCTTCAATTTTTACTTCCTCGGACCTGAGCTCTCCAACAATCTATATCTATATTTATATCTATCTATATCTATCTACATCTATATCTATATTATCTTAAAAGCATGAACTCCTAACTTGAATGTTAAATTACTATAATATTCCTAACTTAGGTTGTGACTTTTTCGGTGAGTTGTGACTTTTCCGATAAGTTGTGACTTTTTTCAAAGAGTTGTGATTTTTCGATGAGTTGTGACTTTTCCACAGAGTTGTGCCTATCCGAAAGAGTTGAGACTTTTCTAAAGAGTTGTGACTTTTTCAATAAGTTGTGACTTTTTCAATAAGTTGTGACTTTTCGAAAGGGTTGTGACTTCTCGGAAAGGTGATGACTTTTCAGATAAGACACAAAAAACACTTGTTCATACTACCCTTTGTTGACTATAAATAGAGGAGCTTCCTTTCATTTTTTAACTACAATTTTTTATAATCTTCTACTCTTCTTCTTCTTGCATTTTAAAAAAAATTGTGTGATTAATTGTCGTTGAGTTAGTTCGAAGTTCAGCGGAATATGAGGTACCACTATTCTGATGAAGTAAATTGTTCTATTCTAAAATGGTATATTCCTTAACCTCGAGTACTTGAGGAAAATCATTTTGATTATATAATAATTATTTTTTCGCTTAGTATATACATTAGTATGTAATGTTCCAATTTATTGAGTTAACAAGATGTAGTCTAAATTCATTATAGTCTAAATTTATTTATTTTTGTTAATTATTTCTCTTGTGATGTAGATATATGCTTCTGAATATCTTTTTTCAAAAGTTATTAAACTTCTCAAGAGTTAGAGAATTGTCACGATTTGTTTTTTTGATGCTCAAGACAAAAGAATGACTTTATTTATCAATGTTACTTATGTGATTTAGATTGTCAGGAAGTTTACTCCAAAATATTTATTACTATATAAATATTGCCCTTTTGTTTTACTGATTTACTATTTCTTAATATATAAGTATTTTCGACGAAGAAAAGTTTATATGACTTGTAATAACGTCAGTTGAAGTTTGTATTAGTTTAGTTTTTATTGTAGTCTAAATTCATTTATTTTTGTTAACAATTTCTCTTGTGATGTAGATATATGCTTCTGAATATTTTTTTCCAAAATTAATAAACTTCTCAAGAGTTTGAAAATTGTCACGATTTATTTTTTTGATGCCCAAGACAAAAGAATAAATTTATTTATCAATGCTACTTATGTGATTTAGATTGTCAGGAAGTTTGCATCAAAATATTTATTACTATATAAACATTGCCCTTTTGTTTTATTGATTTACTATTTCTTAAAATTTCAGTATTTCCGACGAAGAAAATTTCATATGCCATGTAATACGCCAGTGGAAGTTTGTATTAGTTTAATTTTTATTGTAGTCTAAATTTATTTGTTTTTGTTAACAATTTCTCTTCTGATTTAAATATATGTTTCTGAATATCTTTTTCCAAAATTATTAAACTTCTCAAGATTAGAGAATTATCACGATTTATTTTTTGATGCTCAAGACAAGAGAATGAGTTTATTTATCAATGTTACTTATGTGATTAAGATTGCCAGGAAGTTTACTTAAAAATCATTATTACTATGTAAACATTGCCCTTTTGTTCTACTAATTTACTATTTCTTAACATTACAGTATTTCGATGAAGAAAAGTTCATACGACTTCTAATAACACCAGTTGAAGTCTGTATTAGTTTATTTTTTATTATTTATTTAATAGCTAATTTTTATGAGATATATATTTTCATTAATTATATATATATGTCACAAATGTATTATCAAGTTAACAAGATCTTCTAACTTCAAAATATATTATTTTAAAATTTTCTGAGTTCTATTTTTATTTTTTTAAAACTCACATGTAATTAATTCACTTTTTCTTTCTCACCAACTTTCCTCTTCTTTTTTAAGGAATTTCCAGATAATTCTAATGACAAGTGGAGTAGAGAGAATTAAGAAGCTGCTTATTTCACAGAAACATTCATCTTTCATTTTGCTTTATATTTCTTCATCTTATTATTATCACACCTACACATAGTTTGTATTTTCTTCTCAGACATCCATGGCATCTTCTTCTTCTTCTTTTGCGAGTGATTCACAATACCGTCCGCGATGGAAGTATGATGTCTTTTTAAGTTTTAGAGGTGTCGACACTCGGAGAACATTTACGGGTCACTTGTACGAAGGTTATGTTACACCCTTAGCCTAGTAAGAGTAATCTCATTCGAGGACGAATGTTCCCAAGAGGGAGATATTGTAACATCCGGCAATTTGAAATAACTAGGAAGAGACTTGAAATTGGAATTAGTCATTTTTGGAAAGAATTCAAAAATATGGAAATATAGCTAAGTATGGAAAAAAAGTGAGTTTTTGGTCAACTTTGAACAGTCATAACTCCTAGCTCAGGATGATTTAGGTGTAGTTCCAGTTATGTTTGCTAAGCTTATGGAATGATCTTTCCAACGCCGCCGAGTTTGGTCGATTCCGAGTTTGTGTGAGTGAGTTATGCCCTTTCGAAGTTGGGCTGTTGGTAAGGAAAGTTCACCCGAATTTGTAAGGGTATTTTGGTCTTTTCCCTAACCAATTCTTTTGGTTATATTAAGGGTTTAGACTGATCTTTAGATCAGTTTTTTCCTTTTAAAAGAGTGAGAGTGAGGGTTTGTGAGGGTTTGTGAGGGTTTGTGAGTGAAGAGGAGAAGAAGAGGAGAAAGAGAAGAACAAGCAAGGATTCGTCAAGATCGTCGTGGATATCGTCGGGGGTGATCCCTAATAAGGTATGTGAGATCACAGTGTTGGGTTGGTTCTTTCCCCCACACGCCAAACTCGTTTTAATTCCGAGAAAATATTGGTTGTGTTTGTTGAAGTTTATGGTTGTGTTTGTTGAAGTTGTGGTTGTGTTGTTTAAGTTTCTTGTTGGTTTGGTGCATGATTTCGAGTTGAGTCTATTGTGTATTAAGGGGTTTTATGATTCTAAGTGTTTGGGGCTGGAACCCTTGAAGTTAAGGTGGTTTAGAGTTGGAAAAATGAGGGAGAAAAGTCGAATTTTCGGGGAAAAGGGCTGGGGCGTCGCGCCAGCCAGCGCGCCCCAAAAGGGACTCTGAAGTCCAGCCCTTGGGGCGGCGCGCCTAGCAGAGTGCCAGCAGGCCCCTCTGAAGTCCGAAGTCTGGCGCCCCGCGCCTTTCAGAACGCCAAAGACGCCAAGTCTTCCCATTCCTTCCCCACTTTTTCATACATGTTCCTTAGTAATGTACCTATGTTTTATAGTTGTTTTCAACACTCCAAGGTACGTCTAAACATCAAGAACTCATCCATAAACATGTGATCATATACCTTGAATCCATAATCCAATTCAAGGCGAGTTAGGATCAAAGTCAAGTGAAGTTAGAGTCAAGCTTAGAAGTTAAGAGTAAGTCGAAGCGAAGCAAGTCTTTAAGGTTTTCAAGAGTCTTCATTGAATGTTTTAACTTCATTTGTTAAGGCTCAAGTTTCAAGTAAGAAGTATAGAGTTTCAAATTTCAAGTAAAGAGTATAGAATTTCAAGTTAAGCCAAGAGTATTAAGTTGAGTTCATTTTTCTCAAAAGTTATTAGGGAACT
>JAJONZ010027217.1:0-13569 GCA_029582445.1 Solanum paucissectum
AAGAAAACCTTGCAGCTCTTTCAATAAACCCCGAATCAGCCGGAAACTGAGCTAAGCTCTGCGGAAGCATCATCGGAACAGGAGGTAGAAACATACCCTCTTTCAACATTGCATTTGATGGAGTCCAATTAGGACCAAGTGTTCTATCAACACCAGCTCTAAAAGGTCCTAAATCCATTTGAACACTAGCATCACAAAAGCCTAAATTTGATGAATTGGTGGTAGGCTGATCCCAAGTAGTAGGACAAAATGAATCCACCATTCCCATTGATGAATTAGTCAAATTACTCCCATTTAATTGCCATTCTGAAGAAATATTTGGTGACTGATAGTTCATTGACACTTCTTGATCATTCCCCTTTTCTGGTTCACTGTCATTCTTGATTTCTATATCCATATTTTTCTAAGTACAGAAAAACTTAACCAAACTTCTCTTCTACCACTCAAGAAAACAACCTAAAACATTGAAATTCAACATACTGGGAACTTAAAGTTCTCATCTTTATGCATTTTACAATCTTCAACAAAGATCATACAACCAAACATGTGAACAAACTATCCAAAAAAACAAGATTTTTCAGGTGAACTAAGTATGTCTACCAGAAGATTCACTCAGAACTAGAAAAGCCCCAAATACAAAAAAGTCCATACAGAACAAGAAACAGGAAGCAATGCTTTCAAATTCACAAAAAAAGTCCCCACCCCACCCCACCCCCTTAATGTCCAAGAAAACACAACCCCATTTCAACAAAGAGCTCAAAAAAGCAGTAAATTGAACAAGTCATTAACTTGCAGCAACCATAAATAGCTCATTTAAAGTAAAAACCCTAAGTCACAGTAAAGAACAGACCCCCCCCTCAAAATTTCTCAAACTGCTCAGACAGTTCTGAAATAGAGAAAAAAAAGAACACAGACTAAAAGTGGGGTGAGGAGGAAAAAGATACCTTATTTCAGATTGTGTACTACTACTTTTGGTACTCTATTACACCATTCTTGAACAGCTTTTCTTTCTTTCTTTTTTTTTACTGAAGAGAAGGGATAAAAATCAGTTCTTTAACTTTTTGGCTACTGCTTTTCTTTTCTCTACTTTTTCTGAAAGAGTTACCGCGACAACTTTGACGTAACGGATAAAATTATTATTTTATCAAGCTATTTTTTGTAAAAACATAAAAAATGTAGCCAATAATAAACTCTTGTGATCTAATTTTTCCACGAGTCTAGCTTACATAGAGAGTTTAGTGCATCAGACCGAAGTTTTTATATTGACATAATGTATAAACATGTTATTTAACTTCATTTTCAATTTTAAACATGCATAAAAATTAAGTATATAATTAAACTTGTATAAAGTTATACGTGTTCTACGTGGAATAATACATGCAAGACATTATGTAGAATGCATGTATTTATTTGTTTAATTTTATACAAATTCGAATATATGTTTATGCATGTTCAAAGCTAAAAGATATAATATGAATGAAATAATCTAGGAGGCCCTTGAGTTTAACTTCGTTCATCAATTGGATCCTTATACTCAGAACACTATCAACTAAATCCTTAAACTCATAATATAATATTTTTAACTCATATATTTACAGCCACACTTATAACTAAGTACAAATTATTTTGGATCCAACTAATAAACGTAGTCAATCTCTACATAAGTAAATTGTAAAGGGTCGAAAAAGAAGTAAAGGAAGAAATTAGTTAATTTGAGGGAATCGAAAAGGAAAGCTTAGTAACAAAAGGTCCCCTGCATTTATAGTCACGCTTGTATTATTAAAAAAATAAAAAAAATAAAAGCTGTTAAATAATCTTAATTTTCATATATTCGAAGAAAACATATTTTATGGAGTAAAATATGGAGAAATATAATGAAAATAAAATATTACCAAAGCTTTAGAAGGTGGCAAATATTTTTTACTTAGCTTTCATTTGATCATATATTTCGAACAGAAAATTTAAACCTTAAAAATCTAAGTGTTGAAGTTTGTTATTTTTAAAATTTGTAAAATATGTTTAAATATGTATTTTATTTAAAAAATAATTAAAATTTTATAGCTGAAAGTGAAATTTCTCCAAAAATATAAAGAGAATAATGAAGAAAAAAGTGGAACTTTTCTTTTTGTTTGTTTTTTTCTCTATCTTTTTTGTAGTACTTGTTTATTTTGTTTGTTTGTTTTAGCTATCCTGTGTACTTTATAGACTACCCTAGCATTATTTATTTGCCTTGTAATGTGTACCTTACTTTATGTCTATGATACTACTAGTACATTATTTTATTATTTAATTTATAGGTTAGTTAATACTTTTAATGTAATTTATAAATATTATATATATATTTTAAAAGTAACATCAAAATTATTGTTTTGGCAATAGTAATATTTATGGTGATGATCTTTTCTAACAATTGTCTTTTTATATGTGGGATCATAGATTTGAAGCTGATTTATAAAAAGTAACATGTCAAATGTTTGGATTATAAGTTATCATTCGAGAAGAACATGAAAAAGAATATTCATTGTACTTTTTAGAATCATAAATTATTTTTAAAAAAAATTGAGCAAATTAAAGTGTGATTCAGCATAGAGAATGATGAGTTCATACAATAGGAAAAAAAGGATACATGTTACATGTTACCTACATATAACTGTTAAATATTATATGTAGTTTTAAAAAAAATTGTGGTGATCTTGAATCTTTAAACATCGAGTATGACTAAATATAGTTAAATATATTCAGTTTTATTGCAAGGTAACTAAATAAATAATTAAAAGTTTTGAGTTAGAGCTTTAAAAGGTTATCGAGGATATGTCGATTGATTGAAGATTGTGAAGAACACAAATTATGATAGAACGTTAGTAGGTAATAGAGTTTTGTCTTGCTTTATATCTTAGCAGTCGTTTACTTTTATAGCGTTTTGTCCTTCGATTTTTGTTACTATTCATTTTCTCATGTACTTCAATTATCATATTATATACTTGTAATTACTATTCAAAATGATTTGTCATGTTTTCCATAGTAAAAAATAATAATCTCTTCGATCATTTCTGTAAAAAAAATTATATTGCTTTGAACTATTTTTTCTGAAGTCAAAAATCTATTAGAAACACATCCTCTACTTTCGAAGTAGGAATAAGATTTAGAAAACTTGCTCGGCTCAAATTTGAATTAGTCAAGATAATAAATTTAAAATAGATAATTTATAAAAGAATAATTGGGACTTAATAAACCAGCAACTGACATTGCCAACTCTTGACAGTAATTTAGTTACTTATATGATAAAATTGTCCTTCCCTTTTCTATACCTAGGAGGAAGAGCTTATAATATAATATTACTTAATTAAATTAATTTAATTTGGTCAAAACACCTATGTTTATACTAGCTTGTTTTCACACACTTTTATGGTCACTTGAATTATTTATAGAGTTGTACCTACACTAGGTATTTCATCTTTTTAATTTTGATAATTTCCATAGCTTATCAATGTTTCAACCTAACGTAAATGTAAATTACAACCAAAATAAAAAAATAAAAAATAGGAGTGTTTCCTCTTTTTAAGTGACTTAATTAGCAATGCATATCTGAATTAATCGAAATCATAATTTAATGATCAAATATAAGATAAAAAATCTAAGAAGAAAAAATCCTTCTATGTAAGTACACTATCAAAATGTATATAATTAATTAATTGATTATAATTTAGCAATAAGGGTGTAGGTTAAGACATGTTGTTTGCAACAACTTAATTATATGGAAAATAAATTAACTATAAATAAAATATGAAGAAATAAGAATATATGTGGAACAATTTTTTTTCCTCTCTTGATTTTTCTCTCTGATGGAATTTTCGAGATATCTTTTTAAGAAAATATAATAGCATTTATATATACATAAATTAGAGTTTAGGGTTGAATAACCTTTAAAAACCCTAATTGGATCTAAAAACGTCTTGTCGACTCCCCCAAAATTTCAATGTCTACACATACTTCATATCAAAATGATATAAATATTAAGTACGAATAATTTTTTCGACGACCCATCCTTTATTTTTTTTAAAAAAGGAAATAAATACGAATTAAGTACTATATACGTACTAGTGGGGTGTTTTAAAAAAATATAATTATGAGTTGATAATCTTGAGATATGATGCGCTTTAATTTTCTTTCAATATTCCATGAGACAAAGTACAATACATTCGTTACGTTAACTTTTACCTTAAAAGTTCTATTTTTTTAATATTTATTTTTCCTATTTTAATACGCCACCTCTTGATTATTTTAATTTTTAGCATGAATTTTTCAAGGTTATAAGAATTCAAGACTCCAACTTGGAAATAAATTTATTATGTTAGAATTTAGAAAATATTAAAATTTTCTCTACTTTTATACAATCTTATCAAATGAACAAATTATAATTCATAAACAAGAAATTGAAACATGAAACACCTTAAAGCGACATATTAATTAAATCGCATATCTCCATGTTCTTCTTATAAAAAAATATTTGTGATTACAAACTTTAAAATACGCATATTTTTTATCATAATTCACTAGTCAACAACAGTAGTAACTAGTTATTCTTCAATATAATTCTTTCACATGGTACGGATAATCTCTTTACGCGCCTAATGAGTGTTCTTCGTAAAATTTACAATAATAGGTTTTTTTTTATAAAATCTAAATCATTTTATTTTTTTTAAATTTTAACATGTTGATCAGACTCGAGCTAAGATTTGAAAATTGGAAGGGAAAAAAAAAGACGTTGATTGATTGAATATAGCTGGCAGAGGCAATGGGGTTGTAGATATATAGCAACAAATGGTCAAACTTGGCAGATCTTTCACTTTACCACTTGATTCTCTATGTTGTTTATGACTCAAAGTGAAATCTGTCGTTGACGTGAGATATAAAATATAATAATTTTAAGGATATTATTTCATTTTGTGTTCGATTGAAAGTATCAAGTTATTTCATTATTTATATTTTTAGTTAAGATAAAAATATCTTATATACATGATAAATTAACTTATATCATAATAACTTATTTTAAAATAATTAAATCTCAAAATAACTTATTCTTAAGCACGCAGACACCAAAAGAGCTATATAAGCACACGTTGTATCAACACAGTATTTGCTACAAAATTCAAAATATAGCTACATTAAAATTGTTGTTACTTTTACATGGTCAATACATAAAATTGAATTATTATTTTTTTACAATATAATTGTTAAGTACTATTCTAATGATAACCTTTAAAAAAAAAAATAGGATACAGTACTGTTGATGGACTGTCCCTATTTCTTTCTCTTATGTCATTATTATTAGTCGGCCTTGGGACTTGAAATCACAAAAACCTAAAACATTAGTATTAGAATAATAGAATGAATCTCTTTCACACTTGGCTTTATAAAATTTCTATAGTACTACTCTATGAATAAATAATACTCTTATGAATAATCTAAGAGAGTAACATTAAATTATAAAACAATAAAAGGGACAGTGTAAGAGGTGAAAATGATTTGTATTGATTGGGTTGGTTTTACTAGGTGTTATCAAGTGGAGAGCCAAGTTATATATATTATATACACGTTGTAGTGCTGTAGTGAGACTGCTCTATCTTAATTTGAGGACTCTCAAATTTGAGTTTGATACGAAGAAAATCTGGTTGGAAATATCGCTCCGAATGGACTCTACAATGCGCAATCCAAATTTAGAAGGGATTCCATTATGAGCTCCAGACACCGAATGAGATACTAAAAAAATAAAATATATTATAGACACATTATTTAAATCATTTTTTTATATTTAAAAATAAATCTTATATAACATATACACATGCAACAACCCAAGAACAAAATCCCATCAAAGAATAGTCCAAATAAGGAAGTTAGATGAAAACTCATTACAATATTATATATATATATATTAAGATTCCTCAATAATTTTTATCCTATTTTTACAAAAACCTAGAAGATGGGTATGCAACCAATGATATACCGACACGTGTAATTGTTGCCGTACAAATGAAAAACTTGTTAACAATAAGATTAAAATTTAAACTATGGTATAAGAGTAAAGGTTGGCATGGCTCTTCTTTTGGGAAAAAGCTTACATAATGAAGCAAATAAAAATCTTATATATAAACATATCATAATATATAAAGGAAAAAATTAAAGAATAAATCCCTCCAAAATAAGCATTGGGGTTAGGGATTCGAGATATCCTAAATGTGAGCTTGAAAATTCTTTAATACCGGATTTAATGAGGTTCGATCAAGTCTGAGTTCTAAGACGGACGTAAATTTTGTTTTCACTATATCAACCTTCAACTTTCGCATCCTACCAACAAAAGTTTCACATTTTCTTCTACCTAATTTGGGTCACACTACGAACTTTTTGAATCTGGTCTTCGTATTCATTAAAATTCAAGACACAGAATCGATAATATGTACTTATATAATAAGAAAATGCATACATATCAATATCATTATATATTTGCTGATTCGAAATTTTGAATTTTATAGCAATATTAGTAAAGTGAAGCTTGTCATAACTTTAATCAATTAAAGGTTGCACGTCTAGGGTGTTTGAATTGTGCCAATAATTATGCAAAGTTAAAGAAAAGGTATAGAAAATTGAGCTTATTGTAAAAAAAATGAATCAATCGTACTAGTAATATTAAATTGTGTATGAACACAATAATATTGTACACTTTTTAATGGTCAAACCAACTTTAATACAGCTATTGGTCAATGTTTTTCCTTACAAATTGTTCTTTGCAAATCAATTTTTAACTTATTATTATATTAAAAATTAGAGAAAATAAAAATAAAAATTAGAGACATAGGTAATTACTAATTAGTATGAAATCTGTAAGGGAAAGTTGAATAAGATCTTGTAATTAGCTGGTCTGACAAAAAATTAGGTGTCCCTCAGAAAAAGAAAACCATGAGATTGTGATACCGATTAAAATAGGGCAACGTAGTGCACTAAACTTTCATTATACGTAAGATTTGAGAAGAAGGCGAATCATAAAGGTCTACTACAAGAGGTTGTTTCCATTTCTCAATCTCGTAACCTTCTAATCACATAATAATAACTTTATCAGTTAGGTTAAGACTTTTCTTTCTGATACTGACTAGAGATGCAAATAATAAATTTTGAAGGGAAAGATCATTTAGGATTGTGATGTGTTAGATAAGATATTTCATTCTTAATTAAGAATATCTTGAGTTCGAGTTTTAAGAATAATAAAAACAATCCTAATAGCAAGTACTTCTCAAATCAATGATTTTTACTTAATACGTGAATATGAATTAATCAGAATCTCAAAATAAATATCTAACACGGAATATAAATTAGAAAAAATCTTGATGAGGGAAATAAATAGTACCATATCCTACACCTTTTTTCTTTTTAGTTGTTGCTAATGATGAATTCCATGCAAAAATTATGACACAAATCATGATTGATATTGTTATATGATTGTATCCTAACTCTTTTTAGCTCCCTTTTGGCCAAACCTAATTTCAAAAAAGGGTCCTCCTTTTACTCAATGAAAAATATGTTTTTTAAAAAAATAAAATAATCTTTTAACTTTTTTTCAAAACTTTCTGAGTTTAATTATTTTTTACCCCTAAAAATGTGGGAGCCTTGCACCCAATTGGTTGTGTTTGTGATACGGTCAACAAGGCGAATCAAAGAAAAAGACTGATATATTTTTAGGTGAGAAACTTTTAAAAAAGAGCTACATGTACCTTAAAAGAGTCTCACGTTGAAACGGAAGAAGAAAGACATGAAGAACTTTATAACTAAGGTATATCACATATTCACATGATATACACGTTTTTGAATTCAATTACATCGTAGCCCGATCAACAAATCCATGCATATATCAAACACTACTTAAGAATAGGGAAAATTGTATGAAATAACAAACTATTAATTCAAATTAAATGTTATAGCCATAGTTTATTTTATTTGTAATTCGCAGCAAACATCTCATTTTTTTGCCATCTGATTCGGTATACAATTAGCCATTTTCGGTATACAATTAGCCATTTTATACATTTCGGTATAAAATGTGTTTGTGTTTGTATAAAGCGAGAGAAAAGTGTATATACAAATACATATACATATATTTTCGTCATATACACTTATAATTATACAAATACAGATCTTATTATATAAATTACAATGTATAGATGAATTTATACAAAACTGAACAATTTGTATAAAATTGGATGTATCTAGCGAATTATACAAATCAAAAGCTCTATAGCAAACATAAAATTTGCTATGGAGCACAATTATACAAACTATAGCTATAACATACAAATATAATTTTATATTTGCTATATGTGAAAGTTGTTCCATCTGTTTCTTGGCTATCCAATTTATGGGCCATTAACCACTTCCATGTCAAGGCCCATTAGAAAATAAGAGTGACTATTAAACTATTTCAAAAAAAAAATCTTTTTTAATATTAAGAATATATATTTGAAAATAATTGTCAATGATAGTCTTGAATTCCTAAGGTAATACCTATTTGGGACAATTTATTTTGAATTGTAAAATAACCATTCACATGAAGATATATGTTATGTATTTATAGTGTTAATATTTATAACCATAAGGTATAATTAAACATTTTCATTGTGTATTACTCTTTTATTTCAAATTATTTGTCGTGATTTATAAATATAGTTGTCTCAAATTATTTAGAAGTTTAGAAGTTTAAGACAATCAATTATTTATTCCTCATTTTTCATACGTTATTGTTCTTGAGGACTACAAACACCTCAATAATAATGTGATGTTACAATTGTTTAAATACTAATAAAATTAAAATGATTATAATATTCTTCTAATTAATATGTTTTAAGAATGTGTAAAATGAAATCACAACGGAGAAAGGAGATTAGAGGATCCTTACTCTTGATAGCTGATGAACAAGATCGCCTAAAGAACAACTCAACAACATTGAAGACTCAGAGCAGAGAAAGCAAAACTACTGGTTCTTCCACGACGGGAGTATTTTTCAGGTAAAAGGGGATGAAGAGCTTAGTGGGAGAGGGGCGGATTAGGAAACTCTAAACGATAGAAACGTGTATATAGGGAGTAAGCTTTGGGCTTTGTCTGAAATGAGCCTCCCTTTATAATTTTGTTCATTTTATGTTATTGGATTTGGACAATAGGCCCAAATGAGTTTTGTATTTGATAATTCAACAAATCATATACAAAACTCGTTCGGGCCTATTGCCCAAATCTAATAACACAAAACAAACAAATTAAAAAGGAAGGCCCATTTCAGACAAAACCCGAAGCTCACTCCCTATATACAGGTTTCCTAAAGTTTAGGGTTTCCTATTCCGCGCCTCTCCCACTAAGATCTTCATCCCTTTCTCCTGAAAAATGCTCCCACCGTGAAAGAATCAACAATTTTGCTTCATCTTGCTCAATTATTTATTCCTCATTTTTCATACGTTATTATTCTTGAAGACTACAAACACCTCAATGATTAAGTGATGTTACAATTGTTCAAATACTAATAAAATTAAAATGATTATAATCTTTTTCTAATTAATATGTTTTAATAAATGTGAAAGGAAAACACAACGGAGAAAGGAGATTAGAGTATCCTTACTCTTGATAGCTGATGAACAAAATCGCCTAAAGAACAACTTAACACATTGAAAACCCAAATCAAGAGGAAGCGAAACTAATGGTTCTTTCACGACGAGAGTATTTGTCAGATAAAAGAGATGAAGAGCGTAGTGAGAGAGTGACGGATTAGGAAACTCTAAACTATAGGAATGTATATATAGGGAGTAAGCTTTCAACTCTGTCTAAAATGAGCCTCCATTTTATATTTGTTCATTTTGTGTTATTGGATTCAGACAATAGACCCAAATGAGTTTTGTATTTGATAATTCAGCAAATCAAATACAAAACTCATTTGGGCCTATTGCCTAAATCCAATAACACAAAATGAATAAATTAAAAAGGAATTCCTATTTCAAATAAAGCTCAAAACTTACTCCCTATTTACACGTTCCTATAGTTTGCGATTTTCTAATCCACTCTCTCCCACTAAGCTCTTCATTCCTTGCACTTAAAAATGCTCATGCCATGGAAGAACTAGTAGTTTCTCTTCCTCATGCTCAGGGTAATAAATGTTGTTGAGTTGTTCTTTAGGCGGTCTTGTCATCAGCTATCAAGAGTAAAGATACTCTAATCTCTATTTTCCTTTTTCTTTTTTCCTTTTAATTCTGTTGTTTGGCCTTTCTTTTTCATAGTTGTGTTCTCTGATATAATGGATCTTACCCTTTGTATGAGTCTCGTCTAACAGAAGATATCTTAAACACTAGGTTATTGATCACCCTTCTATGTATTTAAGAGGTGAACACTAACCCAGTGTTTAAGATATCTTCCATTAGACAAGACCTAGAGTAACAAGCAAGATTCAACAGAGAAGAAAGGACTAGACAACACAGTTAAAAGGAAAAATGAGATAACAATATCCTTACTCTTGATAGATGAGAACAAGATTGCTTAAAAACAGCTCGACAATATTAACTCTTTGATAGCAAAATTCTATATTCTTTGAAGTGTAATTTTCTAAATAAGCCTATACTATAACAACCAGCAAAAAAGGACTCGACCTAATGAGAGGATCTGGTGGCAAGATGAAACTATTGAACCTAGAGGAAATCTACTTCATCATCAACGAAGGGTGGTGGTGCAGAGCTTCCCATGCACCTTGTCACAAATCACTTACATGATAACACAAATCAGAAAGCAGAAAAAGAAGGCAGAAGAGGCAAATAGAAAACAGGGATAAACACACCAAAATGAGAAGGTTCTCCTCGATTAGCCAAGATCCGACAAAAAATAGCAACACTTTAAACCCATGAAACCTGAGAACACAACTACAAAAAGGGGAGATCGTCAGTAACAAGAAGTAAAAGAGAACTAAGAATTTTGATTTCTTACTCTTGTTAGTTGAATCAACAGTAGAGCTGTCAATATGGGCTAGCCCACCCCATCCGGGCTAATCCATACATGCTATGACATATTACGGGTCAGGTCGGGCTAGCCCATTTTTTGTGTGGGCCAGAAAATGATCGGCCCAGCCCACAAGTACGTGGACTACAGGCTTGCCGGGCCAGCCCATTTTTTTAAAAATTATATATTTTTTATAATTATTAAAATAAATTATAAATTGTAATTTAAAAAAATTATTATAAATATCGACAAAACAATATTACATGGTGTTAATATTACTACTTGTTAATCAAATCCACAAATAAAATTATCTTTATAATATTTATTAAGTTTTTTTCAAATAAAAGTATAAATATCTAAATAGAAATATTAACCTAATTGTTTTGTCACATTAAAATACAAAAAATGTGACAATATTCCAATCATAAAAAAGTTAAAAATAAACTCCTTACAAAAATGATGAAACTTATAGCGTATCTAACACATCATGAAATCTACGGCGTATCCAACACTTCATGATCATCTTCATCAAGCATATCTGAATCAACTTGTGACAAGGTTGTCTTAACATCTTCATTTTCATCTGCAATTTATATGTGGTTTCAATTAGTTAAATATTAAATAGATTTTGAGTTTGGACTCTCTTTAATTTTAAATTTTAATATTATATTATATTTTTTTAATTATTTTTATTTGGACCACGAGCCGGCCCTACCTATATTTCTCAAGCCCCACAAATTAGCAGGGCTTATTCAGGCCGGGCTAAAAAGTCATTTTCTTAAATGGGCTCCAAAAATCTTAGTCCAGCCCTATTAAATCCCGGGTTAGGCCAGGCCGGCCCAACGAGCCTAGCCCATATTGACGCTCTAATCAACAGCGGTCAAGGTGCTAACATCATTGATCATGTTGATAACCCAAAGCAAGAGAAGACAGAGACAGATTAGTCCAAGGAGGAAACATAACTAAGAAGAAATTGAAGAAAGAGCAAAGGGTGAAGAGTAAGACAGCGGTGAGGAAAAAAGGGGAAAAGAAAATGATAGGGGATCGATTAGAAAACCCTACATCACAAGGATATATAGGTCAGGATAAAGAGAAGAATGGGCCATGCGTTAATTGTTGTTGATGCTCTTCATTTTATTTGTTTGTTTTTTCGTATTGGGCTAGTGATGGGGTGGGCTTTGCCCGTGAAGGTGTACGAGAGTGTAACTATTACATTGTCTTTTCAGTATGAATAAAATCCCAAAATTTTGATTAAAAAAAGTAATTTTCTAAATTAGTCCAACTCCAAAAACTATTTAAAAAAAAAATTAGAAATAAAAATTTATTTAAGTTTTAATGCAATGAATCAAATATCTATAAAGAAAAAAGTATAGCTACTATATAATTCCATTATTATGCTCTTAATTGCAAACCAAATGAGTCCTAATAATTAGAAGTAATTGACAATATTTTAGTCACCATCAAAGTTTCTAGTGAATATTACAATAGTAAATACTCTTCCTTCTTAATAAAAAAATTTGAAACTGTATTTTGAATATTGAAAAATGATTTTTTACTTTTTATCGCGAATCTAAATGAGTCATACCTCAAAGAAGATATCAAACACGGAGATGTGACAAAAAAAACCCATCTTAGCCTTAATTTTAGCATTATTTTATACGTTATTATTGTTTGGACCCCAATAGTCTAATCCTCAATAATTAAGTTTTTGGTATCAAACACCTATTCCCCCACCACCACTTACCCAACGTGCGCTCCTCCAACAATTATTTCATTTTCCACTCAAATTTCTCCTTTTTTTCTTTCCCTTTCCAAAAAAAAAAAAAAAAACTTCTGCAAAATCAAGAAATCCCAAATTGCAGAAGATGAACATTAATGTTTATGGTTTCTTTCTTGTGACCAATAATTAATGAAGGTCATTTGATATTGTCTTTTTCTATTGTTGCTGACGTGGGGTTATGTGATTGGTTGGTCTGAATGTTGTGGGACCCACGTTAGTAACATTTTAGACACAAACTCCATAAGCCAAAAAATATCTTAAAGGTTGACCCTTTTGTAGATCACAAATATTCTTTGCCACTCTATTCAAGTTATTATGAGAATAAGAGCCATTTTATCTTCATGTTAAGGTATGTAGTGAAAAATCTTGTTTTGTTTGATTTACTTCTTGTAAAGATTGAAGCTTTATTGGTTCTTTAAGGGAATTTGTAGTTATGTGTTTGAGAATTGTGTAATTATAGTGTTTTGGTTGATATAAAGGTTTCTTGTTTAGTGTTTGTACATAATTTCTTGTGGAAAAGCTTTGAGCTTTCACTAAAACAAGAGATGGACATAACAATTTCTGTGTTTTGAGTATGGAGGAAGTTAAGTGTTGTTCTGGTTTTCTTGTAAAGATTGAAGCTTTATTGGTTCTTTAAGGTAATTTGCAATAGTTGATGACTGTTATGTTTGGCTTATTTCATGGTTTGGAGAATTGTTTGAGAATTTTACTTACTTTTGTGTAATTATAGTGTTTTGGTTGGTATAAAGGTTTCTTGTTTAAGAACAAGCAGGGTT
>JAJONZ010027219.1:0-15954 GCA_029582445.1 Solanum paucissectum
ATTTTAATTATGATTTAGCTTCCGCATCAGTTTATTATCTTTAGTATGCTCATGATCATGCCAGCAGGGTTAGCTTGGGATCACTTGTGGTCCTAGGTCCCGTGTCCGCGTCTCGGGGGTAGTCTCGGGGCGTGACATAGACTTCACCCTATACAACATGCAATCACAATCTAATAAAATTTCATTCACTTAAAAGCACAAACACAAGCATTTGACGATCAATATAATATGGGCAAGATTTTCAAATTGAAATTGGCATTTGAGCATTCTAATCCTATCAGAGAGGCCCAACACATAACAATATGATACGATCATTGCAAATAAGTACAAAATTTTGGAATGTAAACTCGAGATTCAGAATCCAACCTTATATGCTGATTCAAATGCAATTGGAAAGTTAGGCGGCAAAGAAATCCTAGTTTCGAGCACCAATCAACAACTAAAATAATAATGTAAAGCAAGAATATTGAAAATACTAACTTCGTGAGAGTTTGTGAAGTTTAAAAGCGAGAAAAAGTGTAGAGTTTGAAACTTTGAAACCATTCACCATATATAACCGTCCAGTTCGTGTCCATTCGGCGACGTTAGTCCCACTCGCCATTTCACTCGATGACACACCGAGTGGTCACTTGCCTTGCTTTTTTCTATAGGATCTTCAATTTCTTGGGGGTCAAGACGACGGTCTGAATCGTGCAACTGTCGAACTGCTTCTTAAGATCGCCGAGTTTTATAGGCTCTGAATTAAACTTGAGTTGAGCCAAACGGCGGGTCAAGTCGGGTACGTTGACCTTTTCGGCAATCCACCGATTGGACCTTTTTCTCGCCAATCTGCATCTTCCGAACACTTTCCACACTTAAAACCTGCACAACTAACACACCATTATTTCTAAAATAATAATAAAGCATTTAAAACCTTGAGTTGCCTCCTAAGAAGCGCCTTAGTTAATGTCGTGGCACGACACAAGTCACCATTCAAGCTTCATTGTTGGGGTTGGCCATATTATCACTAGGTAACCCCCCTATTTTTCTGCGAGTAGAGATGAGGCAACACATGACCCATAAGGTTCTCGAGCAGCTGGACAGATGAGGCAACACAAGTCACCATTCAAGCTTCATCCCTTCAATGTTTTCTTTCACTTCTTCCAGCTCTCTATCTTGTTCAGTCACCTTGTGGAGAATGGTTGAGAGCATTCCCTCAATGTGTTTAACCTCATTTTCCTTGAGACTTCTTCGCTCATGAGGAGGGAAATATTTATCCTTCCTCTTGCATTGAACTTCGATCTTCACCATCTTTTTGGCCAACTTATCCATCTGAGTCATCAGTGCGGCCAACATAAAGTCCTTCTCTACTTCTTGGTTCATTTTAGCCATGTTGTCAAGCAGTTGGACTGCCATCGCATATGGTTGTTTTGCAATACCACCCGGAATGAGTTGGTCGACCAACACCTTGTTTTCGGGACCAAGACTTCTATAGAAACAGTCAAGGAGGACTATACATGAGTGGGGCATTGAATTAGCAGTTTTTTGAATTCTGCCCATGACTCATGGATCCGTTCTGTCATGCCCCCGAGCCTACACCCTGGGCAGGACTGTCACTCGAAGACTATTGCTGGCCCCAAGCAAACCCTTGGCCTGGCTTACTTACTCAGCGGAAGACTTAAAGCATTAATACAAGGATTGAAATGTTAACTGACTCAACTGTCTGGAACTGAAATCAAAATGTTTAAAAATAAATATTTAACTTAGCCAAAATGGCAACTCAAATCTGAACATAAGTCAATAACAAAATGATGACAAATAAACTAACATTTGACTGACTATCTATGAAGCCTCTAAAACAACTAAGATGGATGTCGGGATAGGACACCTGATCATCCTAATAAATGAAATACTGAAACGAACTGAAAACAATAAAAGGAGTCCTCTGGAACGCAAGGAGGCTCACCAACTGACTATGGAGTGCTCAACTGGATCAATGGTGCACTAGATGCCGATCCTCATTACATGTGTTTGCATCATAATACGATGCAGGCCAACTGACATCAGTACATTGAATGTACGAGTATGCGAGTTGGAGTGCTAAAACAACATAGGCTTGGAAAGAAATCTGAAAGAAACTGAAGAACTTACCTTGGCTCTTCTCAACTCATGAATACTTAACTGAACTCATTTCATTATAAAGCAGTTTCAAACAAGTGCCATATAAAGAAAAAGGAAAATTGTTTAAAACATGGCTTTCAACTCTGTGTGATGCAAAAATACAAATAACTCTGAGATGTATATAATAATACAAAATAAACTGATGTTAACTCATAATCATAAAAACATATCATGCTTCCTCTCAAAGTCTACTTGTGCAATGCACGAATGAAGTCCCATACCCCAATTCATACTAAGCAGAACCCCTTGAGGAACCATGCAATTACTACTATGGGAGTTTCTCTAACCGACAACCATCACTTAATAGTTATAGTGATGATACAACGTTACTCGGCCCACGCTGCCCGGCCATCCTAACCTTGCTAGAGTATAGGACCAGAACTTCCTAATGGATTCACTAGTCTATTGTGAAAAGGATTCATCTAAAAAGTATGACCCTTTTCTACCCATGAAGGCTACATGGTTTTCATGGAGACTTAAGTTAATATGAAACTCGCATCCCCACATCGGTGCTCAATAATACTCCCAAAAAAAATATACTTAGCTCATGTGTTTGTAAAAGCAAAACTCTTTCTCTGGTTTAAGATAATTATTCAAAATTTTTGCTTAAAAGCTCTCTTGGAAATCTCAGTCTCCTTACTTGCTCAAATGTGAAAACATTTACTCTTTAACTGAAAACTATCTCAAAGGCTCTTTTGGAAATCAAGGTTTCCCTTCTTCTTTAAATGTGAAAACATTTTTATAAACTTCTTTGGGAATACTTAGTTCCCTAATAGATCTTTGAGAAATGAACTCAACTCTTACTCTTTGCTTAACTTGAAAACTTGAGTCTCAAAATAAATTTAAAACATTGTTAAAGACTCTTGAAAACTTTAAGAAACTTTGCTTTAACTTGCTCCTTAACTTATAGACTTGACTTAACTTCTTTGACTTTGATCTTAACTTTCCTTGAATTGGATTATGGATTCAAGGATTATGATTTGTGATAGGAAAGGTCTCTTGATGTTTAGGAATAGTTTCAATTAGCTAAACTTGAGAAAAAATACGAAAACACCATCTTGGAAAAAGTTCGCAATGCAGAGATGCTCCTAAATAAGTTCTCGCAAAATTAAATTTTGAGACAGTGGAGTCCGCGTCCTCTCCGCGACGCGGAGCAGATTTTTGTTCACAGGGGAAATAAGCTATCCAACTTTTTCCTTCTTCGTTTTCAACCCCAATTCGCCCTAACTCGAATATCTTCCTCAAAATCATTCTAGATCCCAATACCCATCATTAGTACTCATGAACCTAACTCAATGCAACTCTAAAACTCAACTTAAAGGTCTCAGAAACTCCACAATTCAACCCCAATTCAAGAACAACATTCAAATTCAAGAATACATCTCAAGAACTTTCAAACTTTTTTAGGACAAATTTCGCTGAAATAAACATGCTTGGCATGTGGGTGAACGAACCCAATGCTATGAAAGACTCACATACCTTGTAGGGATCACCCCCGACGAAATCCACAAGTTATTCTTGATGAACTCGACGATCTTGGCTCCTTTTTCCTTTCTTCTTCTCTTGCGTTCTTTCTCCAAAACCCTAACCTTTTCCCAAGAGCGTAAAACTAAGCAAGTTTAGTTTAAACCCTTAATAATATTACCTAAAACGAATTAAACCAATTGGGTATGGAAAAGACCAAAATACCCTTTAAAAATCCGAATTGGACTTTCCTTAATCGAACATCCCAACTTTCAATGGGAAATCTCACTCATACGAACTGGAATCATGCAAACTTGGCGGCGTTGGAAAGATCATTCCAAGGGCTTTCCAACCATATCTGGAACTACATCTAACTCATTCTGATCTAGAAGTTATGGCCATTTGAAGTTGACAAAAAACTCACTTTTTCTAACTTGAACAAATTTCCCAATTTTTCATTATTTCCAATTTTTAGCTTTTTCCTAGCTATTTCAAATTGCGAGATTTTACACGTTCATCCTCCAATTGCTTGAAGGTTAGGATGCGGTCCCAAAACATCATTACCTCTAATGAAGGAAACTCCATTAGCTCACGAGTACTGCTTGCCATGCTCACTTCCTCTGTTTCAACACAAACAAACCAACAAACAAAATTAAAAATTAAGTAAGTAAACTACGACATAACAAAAGCAAACTTTGTCTTAACCAAAAATTTTCACCCAACACCACTCCCCGACAACGGCGCCATTTTGATATTTGCGTAATCAAGACACAACTTCCAATTCAAGTGTCTACAATCGTACAATAGTAATATAACCCAACCAAATGGGTTGGGGTCGAGTCCCTAGGAAGCGGTTCCTGAGAATTAATGGTTAAGTGCGAAAATGCTAAAGCTAACGTAGCTAAAAACTTTGTCGAATGAAAACATAATAAATTAAAGAGTTTGACACGAATGTCAATTATCAATGGGGGGTTTGTAAACAAGTAATGAGCAAAAACAACAAAAATATAGAGAGATACGGATATGGAGACGAGATTCTTGGGATGTGATAGGAATACGGGATAAACTAGACTATTGGGTACATCATTTTGATAGTAAATTGTTGAACATTTATGACTAGGCTAGACTATAGTGGGGGTAAATTCTCTCTCGAGCAACTTACCCTGAATCAACTCGGTTTCTCTCGAACACCGAGTTGCCACTTTAAGAACGACCTCCGCATTAGCCCATTCCCTCTCTCGAGTTGAATGTGTGGGAGAAGGACTAGGATTCACTCTCTCTAGCTGAACCCATGTCGACCCAATACCACCAGCTATCAATTTAGTAGTCTTAGTTTTACGACCTCTCTCTCGAGCAAGCCAAAAATACTAAGATGAAATCGTATTTACAACTACAATCTCATTAAGTTCATACACAACTACTAAGTGAAATCACATTTAAACAACAAATAAACCATCAACAAGCAAGACCCAACAAATAATCTAACCCATATTCACAAAATCACAACCCAAGAATTGAGATTTTAACTAGACATGTAAAAGAGATAAAAATGTATACCAATCTCAGTTTCCATCAATGGGTATGTATAATTTAGTCTTAAAACACGTTAATAGTGAAGAATCTTTGAGACCCGATGATCTTAGGCATATTTATATGGCTAAGTTGTCAATATGTTCCCATTAGTCGATTAGATTGAAGAATGATTTCTAGTTATTAGCTTGATTATTGTTATACTTGTGATGATTTTTGCACTTACACACATGATTAGTTGTTTCAGGAACTCTTATGAGGATTGGAGTTGAAATGGGAAAGAATTTGCAAAGGCGTGCAGGATTTTGCTAAGTGTGGAAGCACCTAGGCCTGGCGTATCGGCAGGCACGCCGCGCCAGGCCCAAAAATTCAGAAGGGTGTTAATGGCACTGCTTGGCGCGCCGCGCCAACAAGGAATTGCCTACAACACTTGCTTGGCACTATGCAAGACGCGCCGTGCCTGGCACAAAAGTTTAGAGCGCATTGCCAGGCACAATGGAGGCGCAACAAGTCCCTCTTTCACCGACTTTTTAAAGTTTTAAACATTAAATAGGATTCCTAATTTGATTAGGATTTGTTCCCAACTTTTCCTACTAGTATAAATAGATCCTTAGGGTTCCATAATAGGGGTTTGACTTTTATTTCGTGTGCAAGAGAAAGTATCTACATTTGTAATAGGTTTTGATCTTCTAACTGTTTTATTTTCCATAATTCACATGAACAATTGTATTTTGTGGTTTTCTAATAGCATGAGTGGCTAAACGCCCTAGTTCTGGGGCTATAGCTACGAATGGATTGTTGATTATTAAAGGCTTTACGAATTAATTCTCGGTTATCAGTATAAGTTAATTATATATTCTTGTTTTAGTATTTCTTTACTGGCCATCTAGAGATAAATCTATTGTTTAATCTTAAAATTGGGAGAGAAGAGGTTAGATAGACCAGAGGATATAGAGAGCTTGATCGACCCGTTAAGTCAAGGTGATTTGTGTTCAGGAGTGACGCCCGGACGAACAACTCGCTTTGTTACAAAATAGGATGAAATATAAATGCTCGCCAGTTAGTCTATTTATCCCCGCTCAACGATGTAGTTAGGTAGCTAATTGGGGTAGGCGACGAGATGTGTATAGCCCGGCTCATATAATTAACCCTATAAACCAGTAACTTAACAATTGAAATTAGTTCTATGCCAATAATACGATACATGAGATTCAATATGTGCTGCAACCCTGGAATTCCATTTAACTTGCTTGAAACATCATATTACAGTGGTTCACAATTAGTTACTTTCATTCAGTGCACAATTAGTAGTAGATAAATAATAAATCATCAACTCTTGAAAAGATTACTTTTTACTTTTAGTTATAGAATTAAGTGAATATAAATTGATCATAAGTCCCTTGGGAATGATAACTTGTTTCTTAAAGAATCTATATTACTTGCGTGACCACGTACACTTGCATGTATTCTAAGGAGCAACAATTTTTGGCGTTGCTTCCAGGGACTTAGAAATTAATTTATATTCAATCTTCTTAAGTCTACACTTAAAATATTTAGGTATTAATTACTTGATCTTAGCTTGTGTATTACAGGCACTTGAATTTCAGGTCTGCCTCGGAAAGGAGATCTTGTCGAACCTTACAACGAACCTGAAAGAGTTCTACGACAGCATATAAAAATGAATCTAGGACGAGGAGAATTGGGTTTAGGTATTCCAGAAAACATTGATGATGAGAATCAAGACAACTTAAATAACCCAAAAAATGCGAATAACCAAAGGAACCCGAATAACCAAGGAGCACCGCCTGTCGTACCCACAAAACCAGTTTGTGATGTGGTAGTCCCACTTACAACCAATTTGGCATCTAGTATTAGAAAACCTCCACCGGGGGGTAGATTCGAACTAAAGCAGAGCATGGTACAGATCCTCCATTCTAATGGGAAATTCACTAGTCTCCCCCATGAGGATCCTCAAATCCATCTTAGGACTTTCATAGAGATTACCAATACATATATTCCAATTGGAGTCTCATCAGAATATGTAAGGTTGACTTTGTTCCCATACTCATTGTTAGGAGCTGCAAGGCCTTGGTTAGACTCTGAGCCACCAAACTCTATCACTATGTGGGATGACCTAGCAAAGAAGTTCCTGAGTCGATTTTTCCCATCCAAGAAAACCGCTAAACTGAGGGGTGAGATAATAAACTTTGTTCAAAAGCAAGGAGAGGACATGTACCAAGCATGGGTTCGTTTCAAACAAATGTTGAATGCTTTCCCACACCATATGCAAACCAATGAGGTACTTTGTCACACTTTCTTTGAGGGTTTAGACTATAATGCTCGTGCTCTTCTTAATAGTGCAGCAGGTGGACAGGCCCTATCCATAACAAGTAAAGAATTCTTCGCCTTACTCGATAAACTTTCTGAAGGGAACCAAGGGTATGAGGGGGAAATATCTAGAATCCCAACCCAAAAGGCTACAGGGATCTTAGATGTAGACTAAGCTACAACTATAATGCCAAATTAGATGCAACGCAACATAACATGACCTTATAGTTTAAACAAATGGCTCTAAATCAGGCACCGTTAAACGTGGTACAATAGGGAGAAAATTGGTATGAGGTATGTGGTAGTGGAACTCATGAAATCGAGCGATGTGAGGCAAACCCAGATTTCGAAAAACTATGTGGGTAATGCGCAAAGGGGAGTAGTGCAACAAAACTATGGTAACACTAACAACCCTAGTTGGAAGAACCATCCTAACTTCTCATGGGGTGGTAACCAAAACCAAAATGAGGCGCAAGGGGTTAACCAATACCATTCTCAAAGGGCTGGGCAACAATATTACAATTCTAACCAAGGCTCAAATCCTAGTGCACCAAAAGGGGGGATGACCAACGAAGAGCTACTCCAAAAGCTCATGACTGAGATAGGGACCAAATTAAATGCTAGAGTAGATAAGCAGGATGAGAACATAAGAAACATCCAGATGTCCCAAATGAGTTTAGAGAAACAAGTTGCACAAGTGGCCAATTCTTTGAACTTGCGTCCCCAAAGTGGGTTGCCCGGTGATACTGAACCCAATCCAAAGCAATTGCATGTGGTAAGTACTAGAAGTGGGCTGCAATTACAGGAACTAGCTCCAAAGAAGAGAGACACTGAGGTAAGTAACAACAGAAAGAAAGTGGAAGAGGTAGTAAAAAGCTCCAATGTTGAGGTTCCCGTTCCTCAAAAGAAATTGCCACCTCCATTTTCACAAAGGCTGAAAAAGCAGAATAAAGATGAATGCTTCGGTAAGTTTATCTCTCTCCTTAAACAGGTTCACATTAATCTACCTTTGGTTGACATTTTGCAGGGTATCCCGAAGTATGCTAAATACGTGAAAGACATTGTGGCTAGCAAGAGGAGGCTCACAGAATATGAAACTGTAGCACTTACTGAGGAGTGCAGCTCAAGGATTCAAAACAGACTGCCCAAAAAGTTAAAAGATCCAGGTAGTTTTACTGCGCAGATTACAATTGGGCAAAGTGTTCATGCCCGGGGGTTGTGTGATTTGGGGGCAAGTATAAATTTGATGCCCTTATCTTTGTATCTAAAGCTTGGGTTGGGTAGTCCAAAATGAACCATTGTTATTCTCTAACTTGCCGATAGATCCATTGTTAAGCCAGAGGGGGTAGTAGAAGATGTGTTAGTGCAAGTAGGTTCATTGATTTTTCTGGTAGATTTTGTGGTCTTAGACTTTGAACTCGATCCTGAAGTTCCATTCATTTTGGGATGTCCTTTCTTGGCCACGGGTAGGGCATTGATTGATGTAGTAGCTGGTCAATTAATCATGAGGGCACATGATAAAGTTAAGGTATTTGATGTTTACCGCGCTCTAAAATTGCCTTCTATTTATGAAGAGTTGTCTTCTATTACTGTGGTTGATCGCATAGTAGAGTCACAATTAGTTGTGCCCGAAGACCTCTTAGAAAAAGTGTTAATATGGCATAAGAGAGATGAAGACACTAAGGTGCAAGAGATAGAAACATGTCTGAATCTGGCACTTGTGGAGTCTCACAAGCGGAGAGTGGAACCATTAGAGCGAGAGTTAGGGCCACCACCCAAACCCTCCAATGAGGAAGCCCCAAATCTGGAACTGAAAACACTGCTGGCTCAAATTAGGTATGTATTTTGGGTACTAATGAAACTTTGCCTTTTATACTTTCTGCAGAGTTTTCTGAAATATAGGTTGGAGCGGCATTGCGAATCCTAAAGCGGAGAAAGAAAGCTATTGGATGGCAGATGGCTGAAATTCATGGGATTAGTCTAGCGTTATGTATGCACAGAATCTACATGGAAGAAGATCACAAACCAAGTGCACAACATCAACATCGACTAAATCCTTTGATGAAAGAAGTAGTGAGAAAAGAGGTAATAAAGTGGCTAGATGCTGGAATTGTGTACCCAATCTCTGATAGTAAGTGGGTAAGTCCGGTACAATGTGTTCCCAAGAAGGGAGGTATGACAGTGGTAAGGAAAGAAAAGAATGAGTTAATTCCTACTAGAACAGTGACCGGGTGGAGAATTTGCATGGATTACCAAAAACTAAATGATGCTACCCGAAAAGATCACTACCCCGTTCCCTTCATTGATCAGATGCTTAACCGACTAGCAGGGCAAGAGTACTATTGTTTCTTAGATGGGTATTTCGGTTACAACCAGATCTTGATTGTACCCGAGGATCAGGAAAAGACCACGTTCACTTGTCCTTATGGTACCTATGCTTTCAAATGCATGCCATTCGGACTCTGTAATGCACCGACGACTTTTCAAAGGTGTATGATGGCCATTTTTCATGATATGGTGGAAGACTTTGTAGAGGTGTTCACGGATGATTTCTCCATCTTTGGGAAGTCTTTTGAGGTATGTCTCCGAATTTTGATAAAGTACTTGCTAGATGTGAGGACACTAACTTAGTTCTAAACTGGGAAAAGTGTCACTTTTTTGTTAGAGAGGGGATAGTGCTAGGACACAAAGTGTCTAAGTCTGGTTTAGAGGTTGATAAGGCCAAGGTAGAAGTTATTGAAAAATTGCCCCCTCCCATTTCTGTAAAAGGTGTACGTAGTTTTCTTGGTCATACAGGTTTTTACAGGTGATTCATCAAGGATTTTTCCAAGACAGTCTCTTGGAGAGGGAGGTGAAGTTTGACTTTGATGAGATTTGCTTAAAAGATTTTGAGATGTTGAAGAGGAACTTAATTGAAGCTCCCATCTTAATTGCTCCTGATTGGGAATTACCATTTGAACTCATGTGTGATGCAAGCGACTAGCAGTTGGTGCAGTGTTGGGATAAAGAAAGAATAAAGTGTTTCACTCGATCTATTATGCAAGCAAGACCCTTGATTCTACACAAGCTAATTACACAGTGACTGAGAAGGAGATGTTGGCTTTAGTGTTCGCCTTCGACAAGTTCAGATCGTATTTGGTAGGTACTAAAGGGATTGTTTTTACTGACCATGCAGCTATTAGGTACCTATTCAACAAGAAGGATGCTAAACCAAGGCTGATTCGATGGATATTGCTTCTCCAAGAATTTGACCTTGATATCAAAAATAGGAAAGGTACTGAGAATCAAATAGCAGATCACTTATCTAGGTTGGAGGATTTTTCATATGTGAATGAAGGTGAGCAAATCCGAGAAGAGTTTCTGGATGAACAATTGATGGTATTAGATATCTCTCAAGTGCCATGGTATGCAAACATTGTGAATTTGATAGTAAGTGACGATTATCCTCCGAGTGCAACCACCCAACAAAAGTAAAAACTCAATCATGATGCCAAGTTCTACATTTGGGATGAACCATTCTTGTTCAAGCAAGGTGTAGATCAGGTACTGAGAAGGTGCATTCCAGAATCTGAGGTTCACAAAGTGCTCAAACGTTGTCATGCTAGCCCATATGGAGGTCACCATGGAGGAGAGCGCACTCATTGCTCATAAGGTACTACAATATGGTTTCTTTTGGCCCTCGTTATTTAAAGATTCTATTGCTTTTGTGAAGGGTTGTGATAAATGCCAAAGGTTGGGTACTATTTCAAGAAGACATGAGATGCCACTAAGTAGCATTTTAGAGGTGGAAATCTTTTATGTGTGGGGTATTGACTTCATGGGTCCGTTCCCACCATCTTAGTGGAAACCAATACATTCTTGTTGCTGTGGATTATGTTAGTAAATGGGTGGATGTCGTAGATCTTCCTTCCAATGATTCAAGAGTGGTGATAAAGTTCATCAAGAAGCACATCTTCATTCGCTTTGGCACTCTAAGGCCAATTATAAGTGATGTAGGTAAGCATTTCATTAACCATCTTGTTAAGAATCTTCTTGCTAAGTATAGTATTCGTCATAAGGTTGCTACAGCTTACCATCCTCAAACGAGTGGTCAAGTGGAGGTTTCGAATAGAGAGGTGAAACAAATTTTGCAGAAAATGGTGAATGCGCAAAGGAAGGATTGGTCTGATAAGCTAGATGATGCATTGTGGGCATATAGGACTGCGTATAAGACACCAATAGGGACTTCTCCCTATTACATAGTATTTTGGAAGGCATGTCACCTTTCGACGAAATTAGAACATCAAGCATATTGGGCAATCAAGAAGTTGAACTTAGACCCCGAGCTAGCCGGTAAAAAGAGAGTGAATCAACTGCATTAACTTAAGGAGTTTAGGCTTCACGCTTATGAGAATGCCAAGCTATACAAAGAAAAGACAAAGAGGTGGCATGACAAGCACATAGTAGCTCGTACCTTCAATCCGGAAGATAAGGTACTACTCTTTAACTCTAGACTAAGGTTATTCCCCGAAAAACTAAGGTCGAAGTGGAGTGGTCAAAATGACACAACATGGAGTTGTTGAACTTAAAGGTAAGACTGGCCTTACGTTCTTGGTCAATAGGCAAAGGGTGAAACACTAATTTGGTGACGATTCAGATCGTGATCAGGAAGCTCTTGAGCTAAATGATGAATGATTCAAGTTGCGTCGTGCCGCAACGTTAAATCAAGCGCTTCATAGGAGACAACCCATGAACAATATGTAATAGAAAGGTAGTTCGTGTTCAAAATTTTGATTTTTATTATTTTAGCTTAGTTTAAATTCGTAGAATTTAGGAAATTCTTTTAGTTTGTTTTTTTAGTTAACTAGGATTTTTCATTATTTGTAACTTAGCTTGTAGTAGTAAAAAAAAAATTGTAGCCAGGCGCACTGTCCGACGCGCCGTGCCTGGCATAAAAGATCATATAAGGCTTTGGCGCGCAACACTGGAGCGACGCCCCTCCATCACGCCTAGCACCTGCAGGATGGCGCACTGCATGGCGCATTGCGCCAAGGGGAAAAGAACAGAGCGCCTTTTCAGGCGTAGCGCAGCCCCATCGCGCCCCCGCCCAAATTTTTAAAAATCTGGGTTTATACCCGGATTTCACCCGACCCACCTCTTTAAACCCCCAAATCCCTCATTCATCCCCCATTTTCTCTTTCTCCCAACCGACCCAACACCCCATATCCCCTCCAATTCGTATCATTTTCCCCTTTCAAATTCCCACTTTCCCCCATTAACAAACCTTCATTAACATCACCAACTCTTCTCCTTCCTCCATTAAACTCAGAACTAAACCTTTCCCTGCCCATCCTCATCTTATAAAACCACATATACTTCCCTTTCACTTCAACATTACCCATTCTCCATATTTTTATTTTTCTTTCTTCTTCCCCCTCCCCACTGCCCAAACCCGACCCCCTCCCTTAATGTTCTAATTTTCTTTGTTCTCTTCTTTAGTTTTTTTACTTAACAGGTTGAGCTGGCTCCAAAAGCGAAAAGTGTGGTAGGTTCTAAGAGGAGTCGAAAGGGTGAAGCATTCGGGTCCGAAAATAGAGAACCAGCCCAAAAATTTGGTAAAAAGGCCGTTCAAAGGTATGGGTTGACTTGGTTTGACTTCCAGTGGGAAGCAAAATATATGGGGGATGAATACGTCGATTCGATAAGATTACAATCTTAATTTCCTGATATATATATAGGACTGTGGTTGAGTTGAGGCTGCGATTTATTTTTGACCACCCGGGTGATTGTAATTTGTCATTAGTTCGTGAGTTTATGCAAGTTGGCTCACGGAAAATAAGTACAAAATTGTGCCTATAAGAGGCAAGGATGTGAAGTTTTTGGCTAGGATATTGAATGAGTTGTTTGGCACCCCTGTGATGCCGATGACTTTAATAGGTTGAAATAGAAACCCCCGTATAGAGATATTCGACACACATTGTGTGGGGTAGATGTTTTACTCAAAAATATAAATAAAATAAAAATGACTAAGTTTTCGAAAAATCAATTAAACCTATGTTTTAAGAGAAACCGAACTTTCAAAAGAAACAGAGTCGTCACTTAATTTTTTAGTAAAATATCAAAAAGAAACTTAAGGTTTTCAAAAGATATAAACAGATAAAATCAATTGAAAATAAAAGGGTTCGAAGTTCAATGTACATTCCGAGAAGGTGTTAGGCCCTCGAAATGTCCGCTGACTTCCGGTTGACCGGCGATTTGACTAAAAATGATTTTGACCAATTTTGAAATTTTAACTAAATAAAAGGACTCATCACGACTTTGACTAATTTTGAAATTTTAACTAAATAAAAGAACTCATCACAACTTTGACTAATTTTGAAATTTTAACTAAGCAAAAGAACTCATTTATATTAACTATTTTTTTTTGAAATTTTAACTTAGTAAAAGAACTAATTTATTTTAACCTATTTATTTATTATTATTATTACTTTTCATTTTTTTATTATTAACGTCATTTAAATTATCTTAAGGGAATGAACTAAAGGGGAATTTTTCTAAAGGGGAATAATTTAAGTGACGAGACTAATAAATAAAAAGAGCTAAGTGTAAAATATATACCTTTAAAAAAAATGAAATGACCATTCTCGGGAATTTAATTAAATTAAACCATAAGATAATCAAAGTGTTAGTCAAATACAACAAAACAAATAAGAGCAAGGAAATGAATATCAAATTTGGGCCTTTGGCCCAAATCCCCCAAATCTTGGACCTGCTGAAATTTTCTTGGGCTTTGCCCCATTTGCCTTCAGAAATCTGTGTATACATTTTATGTATACCACTGTATACGAGCCTTATTTAGGCTCGTTTTCGTGTATATCGGGCCGTATTCCAAATGTATACACTCCTTTTCGACCCCTGCAACATGTATTTCTGGTTTTTAATATTTTAGATCTGTATACCAGTGTATACATTGTGTATACAACTCGTTTTCTGGACTTTTGGGACTTATATTTCCACATTCCACCTACATTTTGCCTCCAAGGACCTGTTCACCAGCTTCTCTATGATCCAAATGAAAGAGAGGTTGACTCGATGAGGAAGACTTGAGCCTATGGCTCAATTTTAAAATGCAAAAGAGAGGAGAAAGAGTCCACCATGAACTCAAAGGAGTTTCCACATGCAAATGAAGCAAAGGAAAAGAATTAATATATAAACCAACTTGAGATAAAAATAGAGAGAGTAACACGATTTATTTAAGAACTGTGAACGAGCTCAAGAGAGTATAAATCGACATACAATCCTACTAAAGTATATTACACAGAGACACATTGAAAGCTAACAAACTTTAAAAGAGTAACTAAGAGAGCATGTTGATCATTCCAAGTCAAATGAGTCAATCCAGTAGCTAGCAACACATGCATATGGATAACAAACATATAAAAAAAAGATAAGGTTGATCTTTACCACACATTCAAGTCAGCAAAATAAAATAAAATAATAATAATAAACTAAATATATATATATAGAAATAGCATGTACACAGTCATGTGAACATGGAGCCTATATCTTGGAATATTATGCCCAAAGAAAATCGTTTTCAAGAAAAAGACATATATTCTGGGAAATGAACCGGACTACTATTTAAGACTAACGTAGAAAATAAAATAAAATCGGCTAATAATTAAAGCCGCACTAAAGAAGAGGTTTAACAACAAAAATAAGGGGAGAAATCCCCTGAGATGAATATAACTCAAACACAAAGATGCTTGCTAACCTATAGTCGGTCAGAACTATTCAGACTATGATATATCATTTTTAACCGAATTAACTCTTCTAGAAAAGTATCACCAGCAGGCAAACTAGCTATGAAATTGGCGTCAAACACAGTATGTAAGAAGATCAAACTAATCAAAGAAACTTATCACCACGATTGCCATATATCTTCTTTAATCTGGTGAACGATATGAAGCAACCAGAGACAGTGAATACTCCTTGACCAGATTTCAACATATGGGGATTAAAATAAAACTCACACATAAACAGAATACACATAAAAATGAAGAGCAGATCATTAACAAACACAGGGAAGGACTGCAAATCAAACAAAGCCAAGGAAGACATTACCTCTTTCTGGGCAGCGAACTGAGAACAACGAACTGAGTACGGAGAGGATTCCGCCACTGTGAGCTCAGCCAATTTCGATGAACTCCGAAAAGTAAGAAAAAATAGCTTCGAATTCAAATAGAAGAAGCTGAAAATCTCTCTCAAGCTCTCTGTTTCCCTTTCGAATTCTCGAACTCTATTTTTTCCAACCAAAAAATCAACCCCTGATGAATGGAGATGAGTGTATTTAAAGGCGAAATTAGGGTTCCAAAAATTGGGGGGGGAGGAGGGGGGGAAACGGATAGAATCCCGATTCAAGGGCCCATGTGAATTTCAAACTTCAAAAGAAATCTTCCACAATTCCGGGGAGACAACTTTTTCTGAGGAATT
>JAJONZ010027221.1:0-12854 GCA_029582445.1 Solanum paucissectum
ACCTCCGGAGGTCGGAATTTCTACATTACAAAAATAAAATTACCGACCTCCGGAGGTCAGAATTTTAAAAATACAAAAATAAAAATACCGACCTCCGGAGGTCGGAATTTTAAAAATATAGAAATAAAAATATCGACCTCCGGAGGTTAGAATTTCAACATTACAAAAATAAAAATACCGACCTCCAGATGTCGGTATTCCAATTCTGACCTCAGGAAGTCAGAAATAATAATATATGAATTTTCCGACATAAAATAAAAACTGACCTCGAGAGGTCAGTATTGGGATGTCGGTTTTAGGTCGGTATTTCAGGGAATACCGACCTCCGGAGGTCGGTATTCACTATTTTTTTAGTAGTGTAAGATGAATATGGTTCTTACTTTAGGTTTAGACGTTTTGTATAATATGAAGTTGTGTACTTAAAGTCACTGTAAAGTGTGAATTGAAGGTTACAGGACAAAGACAGCAACTAGTATGAAGTAGTAAATTACTAGTCTTAATGGCTTATCGGTGTACCAATAACCCAATATTAAAAAATAAAACTGAACCGATAATTCTTTTTATAAAATCATTAAAAAAACTTTTGACCCAATAACAATAAATCAATAACACTTTTCTTGGTTCGATTTATCGATTGGTTTGATTTTTGAACACCCCTACCCTAGATTCTTATTTCAACGGATAAAAATAACGTTACAATCTCTAGAATAATTAAATTCAAGAAAAATTATTCTACGATTTTATTTCAAATAAACATGGGATAAATTTATCGTAAAATTAATCTCGACATTAATTATTTCTTATTCCAAATATCAAGTGGCGAAACACTTTCTACTTAGTCAATTTCAAAAAGATATTATTTGATAAATATTTAATGATATTTTAGGTCCTATTTATTTAATAAAATAAAATATAGGAAGGCAAAATAATTCCACTCTTATCAAGACAACATTGCTAACTAATGGAAAAAATAAACACCAACAAAAAGGGAACAATACAATTAATCATTCTCTAATTCAATCCAATTGCAGAATCTTGGTCGAATCAAGTTAAAAATATATGAATTTGAAAAAACTTTGATATCAAAATAAGTGAAAGAGTAATATTTTAATTGACAAAATAATATTGAAAATCTTAGTCGACCAAGTTAAAAAGACTTGTGTAAGCGTTGATACCAAAATAATTAATATAGTAATATTTGTGATTGACCAAATAATAAAAAACAATTTGTTATTGTGAAACATTGGAAAATTAGAATCTCATGCAAATTCATATTAATTAGGCAACTTTTTTTAGTACTTATATATTTTTATCACCAAAGTGGCGGATGAACCAATCATATACTTACACTTCTTATCAGTATCAACTTCTTTTTTATTTGTAATGAGATACACTATAAAGTGTTTGATCATGTCAAATTCTTACTCCAACTCACCTTTTTAAGACAAAAACAAAAAATCCTTTGTCGATTCTTCTTTTCTTAATAATCTACTTAGACATAAAGAGCCCGCCCGCGTAAGCACCACCCCCATATACATTTCTTTTTCAAATTCATATTAAGTAAATTTGTGAGATCATATATATTTATTTAAAAATAAATAAATTATGACATAAATTAAATATTACTTTCCATTTTTATTATTTTATTATGAAAAAAGGCTTAAAATATCCTTAAACTATTGAAAATGGTATAAAACTATCCTCCATCCACCTATTGGCTCCCAAATGCCCCTGTCAAACACCTATAGGCTCTCAAATACCCTTGTCATCCATCTTTGAGTCCAATATTGACCACTTTTTATAACGGATTATCATTTAAATAATTTTTTTAAATACATGTCAAACATCTGTTGGATGCAATTTAATTACTTAAATTAATTTACAAATTCACCCATTATTAATTATACCAGACCCAAATTAACTAAATCAAACCCAAATTAATTAATTTCACCTGTCCCAAATTACATTTACCCAACTAATTAAAACAAATTTACACTTCATTCTCAACATGTCACTTCATCTTCCAACCTTCTTCCCCAATATATTCGCCTACAATCTCGAAAAACACAACCTAAATACACACATATATCACCATAAAAAATTATGTGTGTTTTGGTGATTTCTTATGGTGATACATGAGTGTATTTAGATAGTATTTTTTGAGATTTTAAGCTAATATATTGGGGAAGTATGGTTGGAAGAGGAAGTGAAATGTTGGGAATGAAGGGTGCATTTGTTTTAATCGGTGGGGTAAACGTAATTTGGGGAGGGTCTAGTTAATTTGGGTCGGATATAGTTAACGTGAGTGGAGTGTAGTCAATTTGGATCGGGTATAGTTAGTAATGGGTGAGTTTGTAAATTAATTTAAGTAATTAAATCGTAATCAATAGATGGTCCATATTTAAAATAATTATTCAAATGATAATCTGCTATAAAAGTGGTCAATATTGGACGCAAAGGTGGATGGAAGGGTATTTGGGAGAAAATAGGTGGATGTCAGGGGTATTTGGGAGCCAATAGGTATATGAAGGGTAGTTTTGTACCATTTCTAATAGTTTGAGGGTATTTTAGGCCCTTTTCCGTTTTAATTATTGTCAAACTATTTTTAAAAATAGAAAGTTTTTAAGTAAAATCATAAATATGAATAATTAGCTTCATTTTTTAAAAATAATTGTGCAAGCAAAACCCATTTTGTTGACTAATAAAAAAGAGAAAGTTTTAGAAATAGCAAACATAATAGATAGAATAAAGCTCTATAGCTATAGTTTCGATAATTGTGCTTCATAGCTATAGTTTTGTTTGCTATGAAGGTTGCAGTCTGTATATTCTGTCCGTTTGTATATTTCACTTGCGAATACACAAATAATGTAAGTATATACAAATTTTGTATTTATACATTTAGGAATTTTTCAAAACTCTGTTTGTATATTTCTCTTGCTAATATACAAACAAGGTAATTTATATAATGTTTTCATAAATCGTATACAAATAGGTAGGCTAAGCGTATACAAAATTCTGAATTTATACAATCAAAAACCGAATTATACAAATTCTGAATTTATACAAATCAAGTCAATTATACAAATCAAGCGAATAGCAAACATTAGAGAAACTGTAGCTGTAAATTACAATAAACTTAAATGGTAGTCTGTAGCTATAGTACCCAATACAGGCCAACTGTTTGCTATTCCGCATAATTTTGCCATAAAAAGAGTAAATTATTCAGGCCCCTCAAAAAAAATTAAGACCCAGGATCAAGATATAGGATAAAATCAATCTAAAATCATAAGTAAAAAAAAATAAAAAAGAAAGAAAGAAAGAAAGAAATGGACAGACAGAGACATCTAGAAATCCAACGGGTTGTCTTCTCAGGCAACTTGCTGCTGCTCCGACGGGCTTCACCACCGATGCTAAGCTGAACCACTACTCTTGAGCTTGAGGGAATTCCATCGGAGCAGTTAGACTCTCACAAATCTCATGGAATCGAACTCGATAAAGACTTCTTCGGCTCAAATGCGGACATTTTAGTTTTCTTGAACTTATCACCTTAAAAATATAAATGAAGGGCAAAAATAAAAAAAGTTCAAACGTTTATCTTAAATTTTAAGAAATTCACTTATTTTTAAACTATGAAAAAACTCTCGAAATTCATTTAATATGGAATAGAATGACCATTCCATTTCTTTTAATTTATATGGCACGAATGAAATTAGGAGAGTCAACTAAATTTTTTATATAATTTTTAAAAAATTTAAGTTTTTAACTATTGTGATTCATATCTTTTGCGTATTCTCAAATAATATATGTTTATTCTAAATTATATAGCATAATTGAAATTTTCAGAGTCAACCAATCTATATATAATATAAAGGAGAAACATAGAAAATGTGATGTGACACTCCTTTATGACCTCTATTATATTTATCTTTTTTCTCCTTTTTTGAGATTTTTTTCTTAATTCTTTTCATGAAATATTTTATTTATTAAATAAAAAAAACTCAATCATACTTTCTATTCTAATTATATCTAATGAGTTACAAAAAAACCTTCATCTATTCATATTCTCTACTTAAATAACATATCTCTTCAACTTATTCTTGTGAATTATCAAATCTATAAATTACAATCACCCATGTAGATGTCGAATATTCATTTTTCATTTTCTCATTCTTTCTTTCCATTAGTGTAGCTTTTTTCTCATTTTTTCTTTCTATTAGTGTAGTTTTTTCTCATTCTTTCTTTTTAATAGTGTAGTTTTTTTCTCTTTTTTTAAAAATAAATAAATTATTATTCATCTTTTCCATAAGAAATCATAGAAAAGATAGTGACATGATATGTTCTTCACTTTGATGAAGATCAAAGATATATTCTTCAAAGATTCATTATAAAGAGAGGTTCACATTAATTTAGTACAAGACCATCAAAATGAAGAAGGAAGTTTAATTATGTTGAAAGATTCATCAAGAGAGATGATCATATATATTAGTATAAAGTTTGAATGTATTCAATATTTTAAAGATGCATTAATGTATTGTTTTGATTTCAATATTCTAAAATTTTGACATGCTTGAAAGGTATATTATATTATCTATGGTACATTTTTCATAGCTATTACATATTGTTGTACTTAAAAATCTATATATAATATAAGCTAGATGTTAGAGAAGTGAAGTTGCACCTCTCTTTGGCCAAAGATTCTATTTATCATTTTTCCTCAATTTTTTTTGATAATTTTCCATAATTTTCTACTTACTTATTATTGTACAAAAAATAAATGTATCAATTACTACTCCTCTATTTATTGTTATACTTAAATGTCTGAAAAATTATTTACACTCATTATTATTCTTTGTTATAAAAAATTAAAAATCTCAATATTTACCACTTTAATTCAAGATATTTGTCTCTCTTTTTTTCCTCTTTCAATTTTGTTAAACACAAAAGGAAAAAGTTTATTTGCTTGCTTTTCTAATAAAAAAACACCCAACAAATGTTGAATAGTACATGAGTTTTTTTTTTGTCTTCATTATTTTATTTTTTCCTTCTTTTATTTATTTCAAAATTCTTATCTCCATAACTTATACCTGATTGAACTTTGACTTTAATTAATAGTATTCACTCTTTTCTTTAAATTTTCATATTCATAACCCCCAACTATTTAATTTCAAAATTTAAGATACCTTATGATATTAATTTCTTCAGTTTTGTCTATATAAATTCATATTTTTTGTTTCATTAGATTTCTACACAAGATTATTATTTTTATTTCATATTTAAAATAGTGATATTCTCTATTATTGTTGTAGTATCAGATTTATACATTAGTTTGACTCCATGAAAAGGCTCTTGGATATGGATAAAAGGGGTGCATGATAAAAGCTCAAAAATAATTGCATTGATTATCTGATTTTTTATCATCTTTGTTTTTGTGATTAAGGACTTGACAAAATTGTGCTGTTATTTTTCTCTTTTTACTTACTTTTATTACTCATGACTCAAAAGAAATGCATATTAAGTATTGAAATACGCAATGCTTAGGTATTTCTTATAGTGAAGAACCATTTAAATTTGTTCATTTCTTTTACTTTTAAAGAATTACCAGAATAATATAAGATATACACAAAAAATTAATCATGACAGAACAAAACACTGAAAAATTGGAGTGACTTCACCAGAGCGACAAAAATAGGAACACCGTCAGCTTTTGTTGATGTCATCTCCATTCAAACTTTTTTAAGCCTAATTCATCGGTGACTCTTACTTAAACATTTTAGTTGGGCGATGTTTATATTAGACACTTCATCTAAAGTGTTGTTGTGTCATTTTAACACTTTTTACTTGATGACATAATGAGTGTGATACACTCATTGATCGGCGTGTGAAATGATTTTTTAGTTAATTTTTAATTTATTTTTTTCTTTTTCTTGTCCAGTTTCATCTACCATTTTACCCAAGTTAAATTTCATTCATCGTGAATGAAGAAAATATTTTTAAAATTTCAGAATAAACCGATTCATGATATTCTTTCTTGCAGGAATTAAATAAATATTTGCAGGGGAAAGAAAACGAAGCTAAAAAATTTATTTGCAAAAATCTTTCATTCGCTATCTAACAATGGTGCGCAACGTGCAAAACTGGGGTAGAATATTTGGAGAAGACAAGCACCGCGGGAGGGGGGATGTATTTCGTAGCAAGATTCTTTTTTTTTGAGATGTTCTAAAAAGTAAAAGAAAAAAAAACAATATTGCAAAGAGCCAAAGAGGTCATAAAATTAACAAAAAAAGTTTTTAGGCTTTTGTGGCTAATTTATGAATAACAAAACTCACGCAGATTGGACCTTGATGATTTTTGGTAGGAGTATAAAACTCGTGATTAGATAAACAACCTCCCTTTTGCTAGAAGAAATCAATAGAATTTTGTGGACATATGAGTCATCCAATCTAAGTGTATTGGTTGTTTGCTCATGCAATAAAATGGGGATAAAAAAATTCAAAATCATTCATTTTTATGATCATCATTGAGTGTCGTCGGGGTAGAGCCATGGACTATAAGGGGTTCTTTCGAACCGTCAAACAATTACATTATATATAAGGTTAAAAATATTGTTTATGTATGTATAGTGAATATGTTGAATCACACTGATTTTCTTGTGTGTTTTATATTTTTATATTCTAACTACTTTAAAAAAAAATCTTACTCGATCACTGGTGTAATTACCTATGAAGAAATGCATAAAATGCTTTTATTTTTAAAATTGGGTCAATATAGTCCAACTCAAATTTTATAAAATCCAAAATCAGGCTTACAAACTATAAAGATTGAATTTTTTTGTTGAATATATAGTCTCTTGTATTCTAGCAAGTTTTTATCAGTTTGGTGCACTTAAACTTTCGTTCAAGTCTCTATATATAGTCTTTCCGAATCACTTCCTCGTATATAGCAAAAAAGCAAAAAAAATGTTTTCTCTAAGAAACATTTCTATCTTTTTCATATTATTCTTACTTTTTTTCTTGCTTTTGGCTTCTCAAACCAAAGCAAACTTTAACTCAGATCTTATTGAAAAAGCATGCACAATTTATAAACCAAATTGGGACTTTAATTTATGCATAAAACTCTTAAATTCTGATCCAAAAATCTCATCAACACAAACTCCATTTGATTTAATCATAGCAATTATTCAAGCAGGAAATGCATCAAAAACTCAAGACTACATAAATAAAAAGCATAGTCATGAAGGAGGCACAAACCCTGCTGTGTCTTTAGCATTGATTGTGTGTAGCAAATTGTTTGATTCTTTTTCATATGCCAAATATGTTTGGATATTTCTGATTCCAGGGGTAGTTTTTCTAGCTTATACCAATAGCACAAGGGCACTCCTATGTTTTTCTTGGGTGCACTGTTAACTATATTCTAATTTCTACTAGTTTCTCAAAATAGATATACATATATACATATGATTTTTTCCAAAATTAGCGGGTGCACGTGCACACCATCCTAAAGGTGTGGGTTCGCCTCTGTTAATAACACACATGTTACTATTTTCTATAGTAGCATGATGTTTGCGTAATCAAGACACAACTTCCAATTCGAGTGTCTACGATCGTACAATAGTAAAGTAACCCAACTAAGGGTTGGGGTCGAGTACCAAGGGAGTGGTTTTAAGAATTAATAGAAAAATAAAATTTACTTCTAATTAGTCATAGCTATAGACATTATCGAATATAAACATACTAAATCTAAAGGGGGTGACGCAAGCGTCAATTATCAATGGGGGTTTTTTGTATTAATTAACAACTACAAACAACGAAAATATACGAAAACTAGATAGAGAGACGGGATTCTTGGGATGTGATAGGAATACGGGATAAACTAAATTGTCGGGTACATGCTTTTGATAGTAAATTATTGAGTATTTGTGACTAGGCTAGACTATAGTGGGGGTAAATTCTCTCTCGAGCAACTTACCCTGAATCGACTCGGTTTCTCTCAAACACCGAGTTGTCGCTTTAAGTATAACCTCTGCCTTAGTCCATTCACTCTCTCGAGCTGAATGTGTGGGAGAAGGACTAGGATTCACTCTCTCGAGCTGAACCCATGTCAACCCAATACCACCGGCTATCAATTTAGTAGTCTTAGTTTTACGACCTTTCTCTCGAGCAACCCGAAAACATTAAGATGAAATCGTATTTGCAACTACAACTCCATTAATTTCATACACAACTACTAAACGAAATCACATTTAAACAACAAATAAACCATCAACAAGCAACACCCAACAGATAATCTAACCCATATTCATAAAATCACACCTCAAGAATTAGGGTTTTAGCTATACATTAAAAAGAGATAAAAATCGATACCAAAAGGTGTTACCATCAAATGGGTACGATAAATAAAGTCTTTAAACACGTCAAGGATGAAGATTCTTGAAGACCCACTTCCAATTTCTTGGAGTTGAAACCCTTTGAATCTTCAAGGCTCAAGAACAATGTCTCCAAAAATGTAAAAACTGTTCTATTCTAAAACTTAGTTCTCCAACAGCTTGATACTAAGCTACAAATTTAAGTGGGTATTTATAGCTGTCAAAAAGTGTGATGCGAAGGATCCACTCGGTGCAATTAGTCGGGATCGCCGAACTACTCGGCGATCCGCCCTTTGGTCTGGTACCTCGCCTTTTAGCTTTTGCCTTCATCATCTTTGCATTCTGAATCATTGGGCGATATGGTGATGCTTCGCGAAACTGCTCGACGATTCGCCGACTGCTCCCTTTCCTCGCAGACTTGACCTTTTTCTTCAGGGCTAAGCACACTGGAACATTAGGAGAGGTTGTAGGCCTTTCGGCGACACGCCTAATGGATTAGGCGATCGTCAGGCAGTCTTTTCTTCCTTCTTTCAGCAAGTTTGTTCCTTTTTGCTCGATAGCGTCCATGCTTTCTCTCTCAACTCAAATACCTGAAACTTAAGCATTTTCATCAGATATAGAGACAAAATATGTATTTGAGGACACTAATTCTATCAACATATAGCCCTATATAAGTCTAAATTGTCGACTCCTCAACAACCCAACTTAAACTTTTGCTTGTCCTTAAGTAAACTAGAGTTCAGCTGTTCAAAAAGGGTGTCTCAAACAGTGTTACACAAGAATCAATCATGAATGCACACAACAAGACTCACTTTACTCATGAAAAGATCAATTGTGCACTCAAAGATTCAAATTGTGACTCACCATTATCAAAGAATCTCATGCTCACAATACTTACTTAAAATGCAAGTTCAATCTCAACAAAAGCGTTCAATTGCCCTCGCACAAAGAAAGATTCCATATTTAAACAATGGTTCACGATTTAAAGTTTTGGAATCAAATGCAACGCTCACACTCAGAAAGAGGAACACAATGAATAATTTTACCCATAGGTTTGCCCGTATTTTCCAATCGACATTTGTTTCAGCTCACTCAAGATAAAAAAAGGTCTTTTCAAGGCTTGTAATGGGGATGAGTGCAAATGTATGGTCATTTAGGCTCAATAACTTTCATCCTCATGAAATGTGGTGCTCACAACACTTCATTTCCTCTTCCTTCATCATTTTCTTTAGTGCTCATAAGTCATCCTATTATTCACTTCCCATGGATTGTTGGGAACCCCATTTCTTTTGTATTTTTCAACTTTATTCCACAACTTTTCTTTTTCATTCTTTTTCTTTTTCTCTCTCTTTTTGTTTTTTAGATGGAAGGGTTCCATTTTTCTCAACACCATGGGTTAAAGGAGACTTTCCTTGCACTTCTTGACTTTTCCTTTCCTTTTCACCAACCCACAACTTAGGCTTTTGGCCTAAGTTGGCTATTTAATCAACCACGATTCACGAGGATTAAAGGTACTGGGTCAAGAAAGGTCATGTTGTCATCAAGTTTCTTCCAAAGAAAGGTAAGGTTCAAGGGGTGTTCAAGAGAGGTTCACACACTCACAAGGTAGGCCACAAAAGAGGTATATGTCAAATTGGCTCACACTCTTCGAAGTTGTCTAAGATCATATCAAAAGATAGCCTTACTTAGTCGACCGGACCAACGGGGCAAATTCTAGGTGTTGTCATACATGGTTCATAGTAAGCTCATCACACAAGGCATCGACACTAAAATCAAACAAGACTTCACACTTTTGCTAGTGTGCAACGATTATCACAAGAGACTCGATTTAATAATTGGCTAGTCACAACGAGATGCAAAGGTTCACATATTGTCTATGCAACTTCACTTGGCCTCATCGTAGCCGCACATTCACGTTTGTTCGATTAAGAGCACTATTCAAGTCATCGGTATTGATCGAAACCGATACTCAAATTTGTGAAAGAACAACCACATTCAACACAGAAGGTGTGGCAAAAATTTTCGGAAGGGTCAAAATCATTTTGCAATATAAAATACGGAGCGACAAGCTTACATCCACAAAAATGCAGTATTAACACAATTATAAATGTCAACCCAAATATATAAACAAAATAAATATGCATAAAGGTGGCCTCACCCCACCACAAACAAAAATTATTTGTCCTCAAATGCGAATAAAAGTATCCAAAAGTAAAAGTAAGTAAGACAGAGAGGGAGGTAAAGAAAGGATCTTGTCTATGCAGTCTCTCCATTTGTCTGGGCCTCAGTGCCCGGTGTGGTACTCTGAATATGGGCATCAGTGTCCGGAGTAACCTCAGGAGGAATAGCAGTGTCAGATCCACTAGGAGCTGCTGTGGACGTCTCAGTCGGTGATGTCTGGATCACCGGCTGCACAACCGTCTCCACTAGATCTGGAAAATCTCTAAATATGCTCTCATTTCGGCTCTCTCATCTCATCATCATGTACCGCTATCTGCTCTTCGTCAGTCTCTGCATCTGACGCCTCATTTGTTGTGCCATCCCTATGTACTACTCCGGTAGTAGCCGGAGGAATCCCCGAGGTCTCAGGAGCATCCTCGTCATCTGCACCCTGAATTAATGAAGTGAAGTCGATAGACTCTAAATAGTCTACGTCCTTCCTCAAATCTGCTATTTCGGCTTTCAAAGCCGAAACCTCGAATGTCTTTCCCTATCTGCTCTCACAAGTAGTGACTCTAGTAGCCAGATCATCAACAGAGACCCTAAGAGGGGTCAGTGCCGCCAAGATAGCACTCTCAATCATCCCTGGGATGGATCTCTCCAATTGAGTCTCCCTCACATCCGCTGAATAGGCCAGATTCCCCATTTTCAGGATCATGGCCTGAGTAATCCTGACAGGATGGGAGGAGGAGGAATCACTTGGGACCTATGAAGAAGAGGAAAGAGCGGGTGTACCTGAAGGCCCAGAGGTCGGAGTAGTAAAAGATGCATGTGCACGTAACGAGTCAACGTCCACATCCGGATAAATATCTACTGAAACTGCTCTACTCCCGTCAGCCTCCTTTCGTATGTACTCGGCCTCAATACGCCAGATTTCAGTGGAGGATGAAGGGGTGACCTCAATATCCCTCGCAGTGTCCCGAGATACTCTAGCACGCTGGCACAACTCAGTGATCAGGACTGGGAATGGCTAAGAAGTCTGCTTCTATTTGTCTCTCATGGCCATCTCCTGTGAAATCAACAGTCCGAGATCGATGCGTCTCCTAGACATGATAGAGCCAAGGCAAGCTGCTTTCGGATGGCGCAAAATGGACTCGTTCTGGGATGACATTATGGTGCTGCTGATAAAGCCAAACCAGAACCTAGCAGCAATGCTCAGGTCCCTTTTCTCAATAGGAGTTCCTGCATCCATCCACCTCGGGATGGTGTCAAAAATCAAAGGAGCCAACCAACCCTTCAAGTCATCTAGGGACTGAGCAATGGGCAATCCCTCGTAAGGAAGTGCAAAGTGCAGAGGTCTATTCAAAATAGTGTTAATATATTCACTTCCGCACAAGGGCTGGCAGGGGGATCGGGTCATCCCTCCCCGGCCAGCGACCGGTTCGAGAACCGGCTCACCGGACCCGATCCCGTCAATTCTCGCAGGCTGGAGGGACTTTGGGATAGGGGATCGGTTAGGGGCCAGTTCACCCTTTGGTCCCGATCGACCCGGCCCGGCTGAACCGGCCGGTTTTGCGGGATCCCCTATTTTTATTTTTATTTTTGAATTATATCTGTTGGGGACCGTTGGGGCAACGGCTAGTGCCCCCCCCCCCCAACAGATTTATTCACCTTTTTCACTTCCCCAACACCCCCTACCACCCCGTACTTTTAATACTTTAATTTAAATCCTCAAGTTATCATAAATACACTTTAACCCATTTTTAATATTATAAATACCCCTCTATCCCTTATTATTTCTTACAAAATCATCTATTCTCTCATCTATTTTTTATAGCCTCTCAATCTTAAGTCTCAATTTTTTATTCCATTTAAGTCTCATATTATATCATAATACATATATTTCAATTCTAAATTTTCATATTATATCATAATATATATAATTCTCAAATTTTCTATCAAGTATTGGAGTTCCAAATTACAAGTTATAACAAACTACAAGCTTCAAGAATCGGTTATAACGTCTGCTATTAACACAGACGTTTGGTACATTCGTTTCATAATATTTATATTTTATTTTTCATCATTAATTTTTGTGTCGTTATTATTTTTATATTACACTTTACATATAATTAAATACGAGTTCTAGCAAAAAAGATACCGGTAAAGGAAAAGAGAAAGAACCAAGTGGCATTAGTAAATTATTTAATTTTAATAAAAAAAAGTAGTAAGGAAAAAAATAAGAGTAAATGTGGTGGTACTTCTTCTAAATCAATGTCTAGAGTTAGATTTAATACAAATGATTCTACTTATGTTGATGATACTTCTTATG
>JAJONZ010027222.1:0-15164 GCA_029582445.1 Solanum paucissectum
CCAAACACTACAACCCTAATAGCTTTCATATAATGTAATACACTTAATATTTTAATTAAGTATCTCAATATATCATAACTTAAATAATTATGTGATAACAAAATGAGAATTAATAAATATGAGAACCACTGGTTACGAAACCAGTGATGGAATCGCATAAGCCAAGGAACCCAACTCCTCGCCTGTCACTTCCACACGAGACAGAACTCAATTTCAACTATATGTAGCCAATAATCAGTCAAACATTATTTTCTCATTAGCCCTCAATAAGTGACCTTGATTTTCCAAATCAAATCATAGTTTGCAGTCATTAATGCACTGTAAAAGACTAAGTTGTTCACCATTATAATAATAACAATAATATACTCCATTCCATACACACAATTGCATATATTTGGCGTGGTTACATATTACCTGGACATGAAGTATTCTCCCGTCGGCAGCAGCTTTACGCAGGTAACTCTGACTCCTTTTCTTTTCTTAAATTATGAACAAAAAAATTCTCAACCCTAATAATTTATTTTTCTATATGGGTCAAGTGCTATATAGTATTAACCAAACTATAAACTTAACCCATTCAGCATTAATTAAAATTAGGTATTTAATAATTAACTATCAATTAATTAACTCTAGTCAAACGAATATTCAAAATTTCCGAAAATAACCTTCTGGGTCATTACATAATATTATTATTCTTAAAGAACCCCTTTTTGTTTCTTTTCTTTTGAAATTCTTTAACTTAAAAAAAAGTCGTAAGTAATATTTTTCTTAATCTCATTTTATAATTTAAATAGAATAACTTCATGTACTTTTTAAATAATATTATAGTAACTTCATCTTTAATTTTATTTAGATAATAATAAATTCTTTTTTTCTAATAAAATAAAAAACATTTTTATTTCTTAATCTTTTTGAAATTGATTAAGCAAATATTTTACTTGTAGCTATAGTAATGATGGAAATATCATTATCTTCCATGGAGTCGATAAAAAGTAAAGTATGGAATAGGATTGGTGATTACTATTCAAATGATTGTTTAGTTTGTTACATAGTGCATGATATATTTACAAATATAAGTAATGATGATCTCATTGACCGTTTTCAAAATATGTAAACTCGTTGAGAATAATTATAAATGAAAAATATATATTTATAATATTAGTAAATTATTCTTAAAAAATTATGTTATGTGGACTTTGCGTAGACAATCACTACAACAAATATGATATATAGCTACGAAATTACTAGCTACGATATTAAATTCGTCACTAATTATTCGCTTTAAGTGACAAAATTTACTTTTCGTGCTTAAATATATGAGACACATACTTTTAGTGACGAAACATAAAAATCCATAGAAAAGTTTTGTCCACTAAAGTTTCCCACCAAAAAGTTAATTGGCGCAATTTGTTAAGGAGTGTTAGTCACGAATTTAAAGTTATCAGTGACACATTATTTCGTCACTAATAACGTATCTAATTCATGACAAATTATTTTTTAGACACAAAAAGATTTCATCTAAAAAAATATGTTGTTACAATATCGACAAATTAGAGTTCGTAGTTAAATATTATAAGTTTTAGCTATAAAAATCTAGATTTAATTATGACATTTATTTTCGTCACTAATAATATAAATAATTGGTGACAAAGATTTTATTGTCTCTAATCAATCTGTGATTTAGTGACAGCAAAAAACTTATCACAAAATATGTAAGGTGTTAAATAGCGACAACTTAAAATTTGTAGTGAATAATTCAACTATTTGCTACAAAAAAACGTTCATAGTTAAATACAATTTATTGGCTACAATTGTTCATAATTACAAGTGACAACTTACCAAAAGAACAACACAAGTGTTTCATAAGAAATAGACAGAGTCCATTCCTTAAATGACGAGGGAAAATATTAAAACCAACGAATTCGGTCGATTTTGTAAAAATAAAAAATTTCAATTAATCAATTTTCTTAAATTATGCAATTATAAAATGCATCATTTGAAAAATATCGTGAGTGGGCACGGTTCTACCACTATATTGCTAATATTTGTTGGTTTAACACTTTTATTTTTTATTTGATACACTTTCATCGATAAAGACGAAAGAAAAAATAATTTCTCAAGTCTTGGTGCTAATTTTTGAGCGTGACTATTGATTTGTGATTGGTAAACTGCATAGACTAAGTCGATCTATGTTCTTCTGCCTAAAAATCTGTACATATTTAATAGTAATTCCACATACGTACGTAGAGCAACTATACAGAGATAACATCGACTTAGAAACTTAGACTTTCCAAAGCTGCGAAATATTTCATTAATTTCTATTAACTTTTTCCATCAGTGTGAAAATTGAAATAAACTAAAAAATGAAAGCACAAATGAAAGAAATGAACCAAGTAGGATATCAAATATATTATGATGAAGTACTATAGTTATGGGTATCGATGTTTTTTCAAAAATAATTGATTTACTGATCGAATTTAACCGATTATTCAATTTTTAAAAAAAATTCAAAAGTTTAATTTTATATCAATTTATAATTGTACTGAATAATTTATAAAATTTATAAAAAATATATAAATAAAATGACAGAATCGTACTGAATATATTTAAAGATATTTTCAATATTATACAGTTTAATTAAAATAATATCTACATTTGAATGAATTGTGGGTGGTAAATTTCATGCATTTGTATATGTGTATAAATAATCATATAATATATTATTTCTACAGAAGTTAAATCTGAAAGAAGTGAATGAAGTTTTAAAAAAAAATTGAGAGTCAAGAGAAGTTGATCGGATGGTAAGCACTCCTCACTTCCAATCTTAAGGTTGTGAGTTCGAGTCCCCAATAAAGCATATTGTGGGAGCCCCTCCAGGGGAGGGGTTAAAAAAATTGAGATGGGAGATAATAGGAACATTAACCTTTTTTATAATAATAAATTTATCCCTAATTAATACATTTAAGAATAAAATAATATTTTTATAGAAAATATAGTCATTAGTGACGAAATTAGATTTTGTTCAACTACGAAATACATATAACTTTAGAGACAATTGATGTCGTCACTGATTGAAGTAAAATAATTAGCGACGATATAATTTTGTCGGTAGTAATAACTTTTTTAGTGACAAAGCATACTATTAACTACAAAAAAAATATACTTTTTACGAAAAATAAATTTGTCACAAATGTTTAAGCATTCGGGGACGATTTTTATTTTTGTAGTTAAATAATACTTTTAGAGACGAAGTACTAAATTGTATTTGTATACTTTTAGCGACACACATTTAATGATGACTGAATGACGAAATTTTTTTCGTCTCACAAGATTTTTCGTGATGAAATATGATTTATAAATGACGAAATAATTTATCCCTGATAATCGAATTTGTTGTAGTGAATGTTGATTTAGTGATCTAATAAATGAAAAATAAAGCACGCTGCTATATTTGAGCACCCAAAGACACCTAAAATTTCTTGTTAGACAAAATTAAATCATGTATTCTTATACATTATTGAAAAAAAAACCTATGTAAAAAAGTCTTAAACACCATTGATAGCCATAGAGAAATTGAATTGTATACTTGTTGAGAAAAATGAATTAGTTAGCTTGTACATCCACTACAAAGTATATATCCTACTCTATAAAGCTGACAATTAACAATTGATATTTTCTAATTAACTACACGTGTATATCCATATCCCTAACAACTTCTACAATAATATCTAGCTAAGGTAATGTCCACTCTGCCCTCAACATTTGCTTCAACTTATTCCTATTTATCATTCCCACTTAGAGCTATCAAAATGGGCTTGGCCCGCTAGGCCGGTCCAACCCAACCCTTGAATTAAATGGGGTTGGACTCAATTTTTTCAGCCCATTTAGGAACGGGGCTTTTTAGCCCAGCCTCATTTGGCCAGCTGGCCTCGTAGGCCCAACCCGCAAGCCTCAGAGGCCAACCCGCGGGCTGTGAATTTTAAAAATATTTATTATATATATTTTAAGTAGTGTTTTATTTGTTAAGATTTTGTTAATAAATATTTTTAAAATATCAATATAAAATCAAGACTATATTTTTTACATATCTTATACATTTTAGGGTCATTAGCCCACTAAATTTTATTATTAGCCCAAGTTCATTACTCCATTATAACTATGAATCTTTGACTTCTTTTCCTTTTGTTTTTATGCCTAATTTTTCACTTCTCCTTTATTGTCTTGTTTATGAAAATAATGATCATGTAATTTTTTTTTTTGCTCGGATGAATCTTATGAATGTTGTATCTTGGCTATTATGTATTTGTTTTGTAAATATTCACTGAAGTATGTGTAATTCATGAATGAATTTATGTATGTATTGAAGTCGTGTTCATCAGACATCAACGTTCGTATCCTTTCTAAGAGGAAAATGTTATCCATTTTTTGGTTGAAGGGCCAACCCGTCCCAACCCGTGGCCTGCTTAGGGCTGGGTTGGGCTGCTATTTTATCGGCCCTTAATTAAAAGGGTCAGCCCGTCCCAACCCATTTAACTCTCTAGCCCATTAGGGTTGGGTTGGGTTGGGTTGGGCCAGCCCATTTTGACAGCTCTATTCCCACTTAAGCAAGGGCGGAGCTACAACCCAGTAAGGGTGGTCAGCCAAACACCCTTCGCCGAAAAATTAGACGATGTATATATATAGGTAAAATATTCTTTATTATTCGAGTATATAGATAAATGAACACACTTGTACACAACGAATGGTGTTGGTCCAGTGGTAAGCTTGCTCGCTTGAGTGTTTGACGTCTCGAGTTTGATTCCCCTTTAGTGCACAATTTTTTCCTTTCTTAAAAAAGGAAAGAAACAAAAATAGTTGCTTCTATCTTTCTATTTCTAGCCTTGAATTAATAGTACTAAGAAATTACATCTTTCTATTTCTAGCCTTGAATTAATAGTAATAGTTGCATCTATCTTTCTATTTCTAGCCTTGAATTAATAGTACTAAGAGATTACATCTTTCTATTTCTAGCCTTGAATTAATAGTAGTAAGAAGTTACATTTAAAGATATACTTAAAGGTTACTTTCCACTATTATTCTATTGATTATTTTTAAAAATAGTTAAGAATCTCAATTAAAAAAGGAAAATTTCAAAGATCTCCCTCCATGTTTTGCTCTATTACGCTAACTTCCCTTGTGATTTACGATATTACATTTACCTCCCTTATTTTGATTTTCTTGTGACCATTCTTTAAATTTATTTAAAATAAATATAGATAAAATAGAATATGACTAAATTACCTTGAACTACAAAAATTTCACGAAAAAAGTCTCAACAATTCATTTGATATGAACCAAAGGCAGTGTATTCAACTAGCACCTAAAATTGTTTCTCTTAATATTTCTCCGTTAGTTTTGATTTATACCATTGATAGTTTTATAATTTAAGTTTTCGTATGATTTAGTTAAATGATATCTAATTTAATTTTAAATTTGGATGCACCCACTCATTACTAAAAAACATATTTTGTGCACCCACTTTGCTAAAAAAAAAATCCACGCTTTTAAAGTTTGAACACCTTTGATGAAATATATGACTCCGTCGCTGCACTAAAGCCTACCAAAAAGACCATTTTTTAGCGATAATAAATATACACATTAACCAAAAGTGAGGGCAACCATCTTTTAAAAAAAATCCATATTTCTCGAGGGGTTTTAACCTCCAGATTACCCAAGTCTTTGGTTCAATTTTACAGGATCACAATTCAAACAAGTGTTTTTCTTGGAATCTATCTTTCTTGTTGATTTGCAAGAGTTGGTGTTTTTTTTATTTTTTAATTATAGTTAGATAATATTTAAGAAAATTAAATTTAGATTAGTAATTAAACAAGTGGATAGGTGTCGATCATTGAAGGGTGCACTGGGGAAATGGAGGGGATCTTCACGGGAGGAAAGCCAAGTCCAAGCTAAGCCTATAAAAGAAATATTTAATGCTAAAGTATTGTAAAAAACAAGTGGGGAGGGGAGGGGTTAAAAATTACATATCTACACTATATGCAATAGTGTAAAAAATTAATCTTTCTTGTTGATTTGCAGGAGTTAGTCATGTTTTTAATTATAGTTAGACTAATATTTAAGGAAATTAAATTTAAACCATTGATAATTGAACAAGTGGATAGGTATTACTAGCTAGGGAGAGTTGGCAAAATAGCAACTCTCAAGACTTAATTGGACATTATGTAAAAATTTGTGGTATACCCACTAATTATGACATCACCCATGTGACCTATTTGGGACATACAAAATCAACTTCTAAGTTTTAATATATACACTTTGGTCCCCCTTCTTTTCCAACAAATATGAAATAATATGTGTATTTTTATTTATAAAATTATATTTGAAATCCCACTTGGAATAGGTTCTGGTCATAAGACTCAAAAGTTTATCTTTCTTGTTGATTTACAGGAGTTAGTGTTTTTTAATTATAGTTAGACGGGGGGTTAAATCTTGTTTTTTAACAAAAGCCATCACCAATAGGTTGTGAGCCTATGAGTGTGGGGGGTTTGGCTAGACCCCTACCATGTAAAATATAAGCAGAAATACTTACAAAAGATTAGAGGGGGGCATGGACCTTGCCTCTAACGAGCAAAAAAGATGGATCAATCAATTTAAAGGAAAGGAAGTAGCCTATACAAGTTCCTTTCCGGGAGTACAACAATTAATTAGCTAACAAAAAAAAATACATTCTCAAGTCTTCTTCTAATCGTAGGGAGTTGTCATTTATCGAGTTGAAATAATCTCTTTGCCTCTCTTGGGAGTTCTTGAAAAGAGTGATAGAAGGTACTATTTCCACTTGAAGAGGCATTTTTAGCCAAGAAATCCGCCACATGATTGGCTTCTCTAAAACAGTGAGAAAAATGGTGATTTTTGTATGTCAAGAGGTTGGTAATTCTGTCCACAATGTGCTTAATCATCATATTGTTGGTCGATTTGTTGCTCAACATATTTGCAATAACAAGAGAGTCCAATTCAATTTGCAGGTTGTTACAAACATGGTCGATGCACCATTTAATACCATAGTCAACAGCTAATATCTCAGCATGATTGTTGTTGTTGCATAGTACAGGAATGGAGAAGGCTATAATAATGTCACCATTATTGTGTCTTACTATCCCACCTATTCCTGCTCTCTTTTCCTTGCTGAAAAAGCTGTCATCCGTAATAATTTTCACCATTCCCTTCTGAGGTATCCAGCAAATAGAGCTACATCTAATAGATGGCCTGATTCTCTCGATCTTCTCACAAATTCTATTCCAGCTTCCTTCGTGTTGATGGAAGGAAAGGTATCATGAAGCACAACTTTAATATTCCATGTACATTGAGTAACCATTTTATAATGATGAAACTTTTTGTTATTCCCATATATACAACCAGTCCTGGCTTTCCAAATCTCCCAAAATATTAATATCGAGGTGGTATTTATTTTTGGAAACAAAGATTTTCCCAAGAACTCCAGTGGTATTTATTTTTACCATTAACAACACCCCAGAAGAAATTAGTCAGATGTTTTTCATTAAGCTCCAAAGTACCTTTAGGGGGATTAACAGCAGAAAGAATATAAATAGGCAAAGATTGAATAATACTTTTAATTAATACTAGCCTACCTCCACAAGAGAACATATTACCTTTCCAAGCATTTAATCTTTCAATCACCTTAGTAACCATACCATCAAAGTAAAAAATTCTCTTCTTACCGGTGTATATGGGGAAACTAAGGTAAGTAAAATGAAACTTACTTTCCAGAAAACTTGTACAAGATTTGATCCTATTGATTTTAGGCGGAATGACCTGAAAGACCCTTGTACTTGGCTTCGTTTGTCAGTTGAACCCTCATACTCATCACTTTTCCAACTAGACCCTTAAACCCATCAGAATACAACATTTTAAGCCCTTTTCTCCTCCGGTCAGTGTGCGTGTAATGGGCGTGATTACACCTGGAATTCCACATCATTTTTTAGTGCCACATGCAAAATTAAGTGCTGAAAATAAAAATCAAATAGATCAATTTTTTAATTTCTCAAACTTTTCAAATAGTCATCTTCTTCATATTTGGTCACAAATTGAGCACTAGATTCATACCCATTATATCAAATTCTTCTTGATTTAACTTGTAAATTCTTCACCAACACAAACTCAATTAACCCCAATCAAAAAATTTAATTAATTTTACAAATTCACAAGACCCATTTATTATTTTTTAATCTTTTTCAAGCTTATCAATGGAGTTTTAAAATTTTCAATAGTTACAATCATCCTTCACATTATCCGCATCTCCTCATTGAAACCATCTAATAAAAAAATGATACTAATATTTTTCAAACCGAAAAAACGAAATTTTTAAAAGAAGTTGAGGCTATTGTTTTGTATAAAAAAAAAAAAAAGAGGTGGAGAAGAGTAAATGTGGGGCTGGAGAAAGAAGAAAGTTGAGGGCTGTAGTGAGGGGTAGAGGACAGAGGGCTGGTGGAGAAGAAGAAAGGGTGGGTGTGGGTGAAGGAAGGTTGAAGAAGATGAATCTTATTTTTTAAGTTTGTTAAATTATTTTTTTTAAAAGTAAAATATTATTTTAACTCGCTTTCAAGCGCATGTAATCACACATATTTCCAACTCACCAATATTAATGTCACATAAGCTCAGTCAATGGTCAGAGGAGTTTAAAATATTGTGTTTTGATGAGTTTAAGGGTTTGGTTGACAAAGTGATGAGTAGGAGGGTCCAATTGACAAACGAAGCCAAGTACAGAGATCTTCCAGGTCATTCCGCCTTGATTTTATATGCACAAGTTTTAGGGCTAGTGAGAAAGAAGTTTTTATCCTTGTTCACTTTTTGTCCAGAAATCTTTTCATATTTTTTTATATGCTCCATGATCAACTTAACAGAATTAGTATTGACGCTACTAAAAATAACAATATCATCAACATAAGCAAGATGCGTAATTTGTGGACCATTTTTCTGCATAGAGAAAGGGATGAAATTGTCATGATGAATTAAATTGTTCAAAGATCTAGAGAGTACTTCAGCAACAATGATGACAAGGGACGAGTAAATAGGATCACCTTTTTTGAGCCCCCAAGTGGAAGTGAAAAAACCATGTCTAGTACCATTAATAATAATGGAATACCAAACATTAGAGATGTTCCTCCAAACCAAATCAAATCAGTTTATTCATTATTAAAGCCAATTTTTTTTAAAACCTTGATTAGAAAAACTAAGAGAGCCTATTATAAGCTTTAGTCATATCTAATTTTAAAAGCACATTACCACCTATATTCTCTTTTGCAATTTCATGAATAATCTCTTGAGCGAGCATAACATTATCAATAATAAGCCTGATCTTAGGCGTATTTATATGCCTAAGTTGTCGATATTTGCCCTTGTTTTGATTGAACTGAAGAATAATTCTAAGACTATTAGCTTGATGTTGTTTAACTTGCTATGATTATGCACTAAAACATATGATTAGATATTTCAGGAACTCTTACAGGAAATGGAGTTGATGAGAAGAAAGAAGGAGAAAAGGAAGCGTGAAAAAACGGCTAAGGAAGAAATCACCAGTGGCTGGCGCACTGGTTGGAGCGGCGCGCCACTGGTGAAACTTCAGAGAGGCTCGATTGGCGTACTTCTGGGCGCGACGCGCCAGGAGCCCAACTTCAGGCACTACTTCCTGGCTCGATGGGAGGTGCGGCGCCCCAGCTGTGTCCCGACTTTTCCAGCAAAAACTTATAAAAATTGGTCTCCTAGTTAAAGTAGAATTCAACTTTATTTTTCCCTACTCTTATAAATAGATCCCTAGGGCTAAGATTTAAGGCGTTCGACATTATTGTGGTGTACAAGAGAAAGTTCCATCATTTATAATAGGTTTCAATTTTCTAACTCTTCTTATTTCTGGAAATCGCATGAACAATTGTATTTTGTGGTTTTCGAATATTATGAGTGGCTAAACGCCCTAGTTCTGGAGTTGTAGCTACGGATTAAATGTTGATTATTTAAGGTTCTTGAATTAATTCTTGGTTGTCAATATAAGTCACTTCTATATTCGTGCTTTAATTTAGTATCTTATGATTGCACACCATAAGATAAATCTATTGTCTATTCTTAAAATCGAGAGAGGAGAAGGTAGATAGACCATCGAATATAGAAATCTCGATCATCCATTGTGAGTTGACATGTGTTCAGGAGTGACGCTCGAACGAACAACTTGCTTGGTTACGAAACAGGATGAAATATAAATGCTCGTCAATTAGGCATGCTATCCACGCTCAATGATGTAGTTACACAGCTAACTGGAGTAGGCTGTAAACCAGTAACTTGACAACTGAAATTAGTTCTAGGCCAAGAATATGATACATGAGATCCATTGCATGCCGCAGCCCTAAAATTGTCTTTTACTTGCTTGAAACATCATCTTAAAGTCGTTCGCAATTGGTTACTTTTAATTTACTTTATAATTAGGAATATTAGTTAACAATCATCACCATCTCTTTAAATGGTTACTTTTGTTTAGTTGTAGATTTAAGTATTAAATATAAGTCGATCACAAGTCCATTGGGAACGATAACTCGTTTCTTTACGAAACTATATTACTTGAGAGACCACATACACTTGCTTGTATATTGGGGAGCAACAAGTCTTTGCAGGACTGGGCCAACTTTTCAGGAGCCTCTAGATGATTATGACGCCACTGCAGTTGAGGCGATGGATGATGATGAGGATGATGATGGTGTGAATGATGATGCTAACACCTTAATGGTATTTGATGAGGGTCGTGCTCGACGATGAGGTCTAGAGGCCTGAGGGATTATTCCTATATTTATACTTTATTTTATTTGTGCACTGGGGACAATGCTAATCTTTAAGTGTGGAGTGGGAGATATATCTCTTGTGTATATAAGTTTTTACTGCTTTATCGAGTCTTAAATTTTTTTCTTTGTTAGGATTAAATTATTTTTTTGGGTTCTTCAACGTTTGTTTTTGGTACTTTTACTGAGGATAGTCCCTTTGAACCGACTAGGACTAGTTTTACTATTTATAGAGTCTTAGAGTCATCGTAGGAGTGATGGTTCCCGATGATGGATGGATGACGACCGTCTTAAGGGAAAATTAGTCACGTAGGGGAGTAGAATTGAGAAACCAACCTTGGTATTTTGAAACTATGTACAAAAAAGTTAGCCAGACGTCATGAGTAGTTACAATTGGAAAATACAAAACGAATGATAACCTTGAAACAAGCATGGGTTCTTTGTTTTGACTCTGAATGAATCCAAATGGGCTTAATTGTGTATCAATGTCGTAATGCAAGTTGTGTGAGCATGCTAGTATGATATGTCCTTATGTGTGTTGTGATGCCATGTGTGGTGAGTTATTGTTGGTTCTTACTTCAATTGACATCTAGAACTTGCCTTGTGTGTGTTAAATGAGTAGCTTGTGTGACTTAGGGAATATGATTGAGGCGTTTCTTTAAAAAAGCCAATTCTTGACTCTAATTGTATGCCTACCAATGAATTACCCCTAGTAAAGTCCCATTGAGACTTTAGCCTTGTTTGTTTGTTAAGCCACATGAATAAGCCGAAACCCTTTTAATTGATACCAAAATCTTTGATCCCAATGAAATCCTTAATGCACTATGTTAAGAAGAAAGATTGAAAAAGTTGGTTGATGTGAAAAATGGTGGAAATGCTAAATTGTGTGGAAAATAAAAGGATAAGAAAAACTCTGTTTTGGCCCTGGTCCTTAGTGACAATGTGCACCTCAACTCAATTGAGGGTGACTATTTCAGAAGTATGCTTAAAACATTGGCCTTGGTCCTACCAAGGATATTGTGTACCTCACTCGGACCTTAAAGGCTTGAGTTGAGGGTAGCTAGTGCAAAGGCATATATATATATATAAGAAAATAAAGGGCAAAGATGGAGCAACAAAAGAGGGAAAGTATTCATAAAGTATGTACTAAGAAGAAAGAAAAGCTAAGTAAGATGTTTGTTTCCAAAACAATGACATGTGCATTAGGGAGGTGTAGTCACTAAAATGAGTCCTAAATATTCCTTTCATTACCCTATGCCGACATTACAATCAAATAGAAGTCCTTTTGATTCCTTGAGAAATATAATGTGAAAGTGAGAATACACTATGGGCAAGCTTATGGCATGTTAAGAGAAGTAAGAACTTCATTTGTGAGAGTGAGTACAAAGTTTTGAAAAATAGGCCTTGTTTATAATATGATTGCTTAAGTGAAAGGCTATACTAAACACAAATAAGTGAGGTCATTCATGGCATATGTTTGGATTGTCTAATTGGTGTGTTTGTATGAGTTTGCGTTAGCCCAGAAGAATAATAAAGGAGTCATTCTTTGAGCATATGTGTTGTAACTTGGTGGAAAAAGTTTGAAATGTTCATCCATTGTGAACTACAAATCATGATTAAATATGTTTGGTTAATTTTAAGGTGGGTTGATAAACCCAAGGGTTATGAAAAAGAGTTGATAGTCTAAAGATTGTTTGAGGACAAACAAAGGTTTAAGTGTGGGGTGGTGATTTTCTGCCTAAGATGCCTATATTTGCCCATGTTTTGATTGAACTAAAGAATAATTCTAAGACTATTAGCTTGATGTTGTTTAACTTGCTATGATTATGCACTAAAACATATGATTAGATATTTCAGGAACTCTTACAGAAATGGAGTTGATGAGAAGAAATAAGGAGAAAAAGAAGTGTGAAAAAACGGCTAAGGAAGAAATTTCGCAATTGGTTACTTTTAATTTACTGCATAATTAGGAATATTAATTAACAATCATCACCATCTCTTTAAACGATTACTTTTGTTTAGTTGTAGATTTAAGTATTAAATATAAGTCGATCACAAGTCCCTTGGGAACGATAACTCATTTCTTTACGAAACTATATTACTTGAGCGACCACGTACACTTGTGTGTATATTGAGGAGCAACAAAGCCTACCAGAAACAAATCCACTTTGATTTTCAGAAATCAATTTTCCAAGTAACGCATTGATTCTATTAGCTAAAGTTTTAGAAATGATCTTGTTAGTAAAATTGCTTAAGCTAATAGTTTTAAACTCAGCAAAATTAGTAGGAGACTCAATTTTTGGAATCAAGGTCAAACAGGAATGAGAATAGAATTTAGTGAGATTTTTGCCCTTGAAAAATGCAATAACATCAATGCAGATAATAAACCAATAAGATTGAAAAAACATACCATTATATCCATTTGGACCTGCAGAGCTTTCTGTACTCATACTTAAGACAACTTTTGTAACACCCCACAACTAGAAAGAGCTAGAATTAGAAAGAGTCATTTCTGGAAAGAATGAAAAATCTGGAAAATTGGTTAAGTTATGTTAAGTTTGAGTTTTTGGTCAACTTCAAACGACCATAACTCCTAGCTCAGGATGAGTTAGGTGTGTTTCCAGATACCGTAGGAAACATATTTGAATTATCTTTCCAACGCTGTGGAGTTTGCGCGATTTTGAGTATGTATGAGTGATATATGTTTATTTGAAGTTGGGCTGTTTAGATAAGGAAAGTCTAATCCGGATTTTGGAAGGGTAGTTTAGTCTTTTCACTACCCTATTAATTAATTTCATTTTTGGTAATTAAGTTGGGGTCTAAACTGATTTGGTTTACGCTTCATAAAAAAGAGTTAGGGTTTTGAGAGAAGGAAAAGAAGAGGAGAAAAGAGGAGAAGAAGTAAGGATTCGTCGATTTCTTGAGGAATTGAGTGCGCGTTTCACCAAGGATTCAATCCTATGAGGTATGTGAGTTCACATAGCGTTGGGTTTGTTCACCCACGCGTCAAACATGTTTATTTCAGTAGGATTTTTGTCCTAAAGGATTGAGACTTTTATGTTCTTGTGTTGTATTCTTGAATTGTTTTCATTCTTGAATTTGTGATGAGATTGAGGAGTTCTTGAGAGTTGAAGGTCGATTGTTAGAGTTGTTTTGAGTTAGATTATTGTGTACATGCGCTAGGTATCTGAATCTAAAGAGGAATTGAGAAAAAGTATCGAATTTAGGCCAATTGGGGGTAGAAAACGAAGAAGGAACAAGCCGACCAAATCTGGGTACCAGGTTCGCGTTGCGGACCTATTCCTCAGGATTGACCAAATTTTCTCTGCGTCGCGGAGTGGTTACGGACTGTTCTGCCTCAAAATTTATTTTCCAACCAAATATTTAAATGCATCTCCGCGTCGCAGACTTGCTTCCAGACAGTGATTTCTTGATCGTTTCTCATGTTTAACTATCTAAAAACACTCCTAAACATCATGAGATCTTTCCTATCACAAATCACAATCCGTGAATCCATAATTCAATTCAAGGATAAGTTAAGAGTCAAGTCAAGAGAAGTTAAGAGCCAAGTCAAGAGAAGGTCATAGAGTCTTCCAAAAGTCTTTTACAAATGTTTTAACCTTGTTTAAAGACTTGAGTTTTGAGTTTTGAGTTTTGAGTTGAGTAAAGAGTAAAGTTTAAAGTTCATTTCTTCAAAAGAGTATATCGGACTATGTATTCCCAAAGAGTAAAATGTTTTCACATTTAAATAAGAAAGGAAAGTGAGACTTCCAAAAGAGCCTTTGAGCTAGTTTTTAGTAAAGAGTAAATGCTTTCATGATTAAGCAAGAGAGGAAACTTTGATTTCCAAGATAGCCTTTGAGCTAAGTTTTGAGCAATTATCTCAAACCACAGAAAGAAGTATGTTTATAAACATAAGAGCTAGTATTATATTTTGGGAGCAGTATTGAGCACCGATATGGGGGAGAGTTCAGACAACTCCCAGCCCCCATAAACCATGTAGCCATCATGGGTAGAAAAGAGTCATACTTTTTAGATGATTCCTTAGTGCTTTTTAGCATAGACTAGTGGATCCACTTAGTAGTCAGGTTCTATACCCTTGACAAGGTATAGGACGGCCCTGGCAGCGTTAGGCAATATGTTGTATCATCACAATAACTCTTAAGTGATGGTTGTCCGTTAGAGAAACTGTAACACCCCGTATCTGAAACAGACCAAAAATGCAGATTTTGAGAAGTTGCAGGTGCAACTTACGGTCACCATCCACGGACCGTATGTCAGACCACGGCCCGTGCTGGTGGTCCGTGGTTCACCACTGAAACCCATCCC
>JAJONZ010027223.1:0-11240 GCA_029582445.1 Solanum paucissectum
TTTATTAAAAATTCCCGAGGCGAGGACTGCTTAAAAAAATAATGGGAAATCGCTCCACGTGTAGCGATTTTAGTTAAAAAAATTTAATGGCAGCGATTATTTAATTTTTTTAAAACTAAAATCGCTACAAGTGGAGCGATTTCCCATTATTTTTTTAAGCAGTCCTCGCCTCGGGAATTTTTAGTAAAAATAATTTAAACTTTTTTAAGAAAATGGCTGCTATAGCAGCTATTTCTATTTTTTAAACGCTGCTGGGGCAGCGTTGTTAAAAAAATAATTCACAGCAGCGATTTTAAAGAAAAATAAATTTGGACCGGCAGCGATTTTTGTGTTTTTTAAAGGAGTAACAGAGTCAATTTTGTCAGAAGAAAATCGCTCCGTCAAGAGCGATTTTGCCCTTTTGGTTAAAAAAAATTGATGTGCCCTTTTGGAATTTTTGAAAACAGGGGAAGGAAAGTCTTGAACGAGCGCATCTTTTACATATTCCATATATTTTGATGGCAAAAAAAAAGAAATATGTTAATTTTAGGGTTAAGGACTAAATTGATCACAATTTATGATACATAAAGGACCATTTCCATCAAGTCCATACATTAAGAACCAAATGGAATCAAAGCCATACATTAAGGACCATTTTGATCATTTTCTCTAAAATATACGCCCAATCATTATTATTTAAAATTCGTTGTGATATTTTCAATTTTTAAAATATAATACTAATATTTATTTTTTTCTATTAATAATATCAACGATCTAACATTAACATTAGAAATCAAAGGAAATTTATGAATAAAAAGATCAGTAATAATAAAATATGATTGATTTTTGGACAATTACACCAAAAGTTTAAATTTAAATCATAGGGATATTTGCTACATTTTAAATAGTACTTATTTAGTATGATTTGTTTGATATTGTAAATTTAAAAACATGCATAATTAATATAGGTATAAATTATAAAATATTATATATTATTTTATGTAAGATAGAAGATGGAATAATTAAATTTTCATAATTAATATTTATTTAAAATTGCATAGTTAGAATATCAAGGGTTTTTAATTTTTCATTTCATATTTTACCCTCAACATTAATTACTTATTTTAAATCATTTTTCAAAATGTATAATTATAAGTCAATTAATATAAATATCATAGTAAAATAGTCATATTAATTAGAATTTAAAAGGCATATAAAATTTAAAATTAACAAATGAAAGAAATTGGAATGTAAATGGACAAGTGGAAATATGTAAATATTTATAAGCAATACAATTGCAAATGGAATCTTTTAATGAATAATTAATAATTTTAGCGATACTTTTTATTTATTATCATTTATAGCAATACAATGTTAAATCTGCAATATGTATTAAAAGTGAATTAAGTATGCAATATATATGTATTATAACTGTTTTTAAAAATATATTATGCTTGTTTGGTAAGAAGTTGACACATTGTATTATAAGTGTATTAAAATATGTGATAAATATATTATCCATCAATAAAACTTGTATTATATGTGAATTATAAATTGTGTCTTTGTAATATGAATTAAAAGTGTATTATAAATGTATTAAAAGTGATCAAGTGAAAAAAATGTTACTGCTATAAATGGTAAATATTTTTTATTTATAGTATATTTATGTAAGTTTCTCATTGCAAATTAATAGAAGTGGGCCCAATTTTGTTTGAGATGTGAATAATAAGCAATAGAAGTGTGCCCATTTTTGTATGAAATGTGAATATGCAAGCATGTTGACCGAGTGGTGCTTGCTTGTTCATATTTGGACATAAATATACCCTTTAACTTAGTCTCATTTTATATTTATGTCCTTCAATTTTGAGTGTGCACAAATAGACACTTACACTTGTATAAAATTGAACAAATAGATACATGAGTCCTACGTGTCACAATACACGTAGGACACCATGTAGGACAACAATTTTCATGTATGATGACATGTATGACGTTTGTGTCTATTTGTTCAATTTACAAGTTTAAGTATCTACTTGTGCACACCCAAAGCTGGAGGGCATAAATGTGAAATGAGACCAAATTAAAGAGCATATTTATGTATTATGCCTTCATATTTCTTATATGGTAATTCTCATGAAATCACACACACTCAAAATTATCATAAATCTTTTTCTCAAAATAATAATAATAATAATAATGATAAATTATTATTTGGTTTAAAAATATTCTTTTTCTCAAAATAATAATAATAATAATGATAAATTATTATTTGGTTTAAAAATATTCTTTTTCTTAATAATCTAATCCAAAAATATTTTGTGGATAATTAGTTGATTAAAAATTATTTAAGTGTTCCTTAAGGATCAAAAAAGTTATTTTCCTAATAAATTTAGTATTTTTTTTTCTTTTTAAACATATTATATTCCTTATAAATATAAATTTAATGAATAAAAAATGTTTGTTTTAAAATACTTTTTTCTTTTTAAACAAAAAAATACTTTTTTTTCTTAAAATTTTTCTTAAAAAATTAACTTTAGAGGATAATAATATGTTTATATAATACCATTATTAACTTTCATTTAAATAACGATAAAAAAATCATAATTAATATTTTTTGCAAATAGTAAATAGCTTTTCTTCTTTGTCTTGGCTGCCATTTGAATTGAAATGTTAGGGTCGTTTGGTGTGATGGATAAATGAAGTTAATCTCGAGATAACTTTTAAGTGACCTTTAGGGGTCGTTTGGTAGAAAAATATATAATGCAGGGATTTGTAATGCAGGGATTAGTAATGCAGGGATTAATAGTGCAGGGTGTATTTTGTATCAAGTGTTTGGTTCATTGCTTCTGACCTCATCTTGTGTTTGGATTAAAACTCTACAAAAAGCTTCTTTCCAATTATACCCTTGCATTATTATGAGATTTTCTATTTTATGCAATCGTTCAGCCGGACAATATTATATTTTTATGGCCTTCTAACTAGTTAGAAGAAGAATAATTTTGTGGTCACGTTTGCCATTTTCTCACTTGAATTATTTGAGGGTAAACAATTGTTATCTTAATAAATTAATCACTTAAAAACGTTAATTTACAATTTAGAATAGATAGACCATCTACTTTAAAATAAAAAAGACGGTAAAAATAGTAAAGTCGAATAAATTATCTACATTTACATATAAAAATTGCAAGTTGTAGTTTTAATATGTATGCAATTTATAAATTGTTCAAAATACAATAAATTGTTCAAAATACAAACAATTAGAAACCACATATAAACCAATAAATAATATATTCAATTAAGATCACAAACGTCATGTGATGATATATTTGCCTTTTCAATTAGTAAATGTTAAACAACTCACATTTTAAATATTGTATTGATATGTATTGTATTTATTTATTAACAAACAACTCTTTCTAAATAATAAAATTTGTAAGCTAATTTATTTAAATAAATTTAGTAGTACAAATATAAAACATAAAATCAAAAAAAATAAAAATGATTTGAGGGATATTTTTGTCTTTACATAGATAATCCCATGGTATTAAATACAATGTATTACTAATACCACCACATGGAAGGTATTAGTAATACCTCCTATAATACCAGGTAGGGTGTATAACTAATCCATGGATTAGTTATACTTAGGCCCAAAAATTACACCAAACGTAGTACTAAATAATACCATACATAATACATGGACTATTTCTCCTAATACCTCCTACCAAACGACCCCTTAATTCGTTGTTTGGTTGCAAGGCTGGGGTAATTTATCCCAGGATTAACAATTAGTCCTGGAATAAGTTATCCCTCATCGGGGATAGTAATCCCATGATAACTTATTCTGGAATAAAGTAGGTAAATAACAAAAATATCCTCCTTAAACTCTCTTTTATACACCACTTTTACATTCATGTATATTAACATGATTTTTAACAATATTTATAATAACATTCACAATCTTAATTATTCATTTTTTTTATGACATTATATTTTTCTATTAAAACATTACATTTAATAAATACAACTTTTATTTATGAATATATTATAAGTTGATTTTTTTTTGCCTAATTCTTATGTTTATTTATCTTTGATTTCTCTTAAAATGTTCACTCCACTACTAAATTATATATTTTTAATTAAATAATTTACTACTCACTTAAAAATTATATTTTATAAATTAATTAAAATGTAGATAACTTTAATAATATATTTATTTTTGCTTTAATAAACTTAAAATAACAGTTTTATTTCTAATCTAAATAAGATGAAAGTTTTATTTTTAAACTAAATTAGATGAAAGTCTTATTTTTAAGCTAAATAAGATGGAAATTTTGTTTTTAAGCTACATACAATGACAATTTTATTTTTAAATTAAATAAGATGAAAGTTTAATTTTAAAAACATAAATGCACGACATTGACTACACGGAAGTCTATGCACCTGTTGCTTGCATGGAGATGATCCGTCTATTGATCTCATTGGCGACACAAATAAAGTGGAAAATCGATCAACTAGATGTCAAATCTATATTTTTGAATGGATATCTTGAAGAAGAAGTCTATGTTGAGCAACCATTGAACTTTGTGTTCAAAAATCATGAAGATAAGGCGTTGATGTTGAAGCAAAGTCTTATATGGGTTGAAGCAAGCTCCACGAGCTTGGAATAGTCTCATTGACCAATACTTTAAAGAGAATGGGTTTACTTGTTGTCTCCATGAATATACTTTTTACGTTAAAGTTCATACTGACAGATATATTCTGCTTGTTTGTCTTTTTGTTGATGATCTCATTTGTTTGAAGCTTTCAAGAAAGCTATGTCCCTTGAGTTCGAGATGACGGACATAGGGAGAAAATGGAGGAAGACATCTTCATATCTCAAGAAAGCTATACAAAGGAGATTTTGAAGAAGTTCAACATGTTTGATTGTAATCCTATAAACATCCCAATGGAAAGTGGAACAAAATTGTCAAGTTTGATGATATAGAAAAGATGGACTCCACTCTGTTCAAAAGTCTCATAGGAAGTCTAAGGTACTTAACATGTACGAGATCAAATATACTTTTTGCGGTAGGAGTAGTAAGTCGCTTCATTGAAGCCCCTACCTCCACTCACTTAAAGGTCGCTAAAAGAATTCTTCGTTAAATAAAAGGTACGATTGACCTTGGACTACTGTGATACTGATTATGCAGGGATGTTGATGACAGAAAAAATACATCGAGTTTTGTGTTTTTCTTGGGTGATTGTGTTATTTCTTGAAGTTCAAAGAAACAATCAATGGTTACTCTCTCTACTTGTGAAGCTGAATATGTGACATCGACATCATGTACATATCATGCTATTTGGTTGAGGAGATTGTTGAAGGAACTCAATTTACCGCAAATTAATGCAACAATGATTTGTGTTGATAACAAAGTTGCGCAGACACTTTCCAATTGAATCAAGTGTACCAATATATTTAGTTTTCTAGTACAAAAATACAGGGTGTACGGAAGAGCTATTGGGTTCATCCGAACCCACGAACTGTTAGGACCAAAATAATTAGGTGTAATGCAGAAGCTAGCAAAACAAACTTTGAAAGACCATGAGTAAGCAGACAAATGGGAAATATACCAAAAGACAGAAATATTTAATGTGTTTCGGTCAATCGACCTACATCCACAAAGGAGATGAGCAATCCACTATAAATATGAGAGTACAAAATATAAAAAGAAATAACCTCAACCAATTCACTCGGAATACAAGGAGGTTCACAAAATTCTCTCTCATAGCCAAAACTCTCAAAACCGTAGGACTACAGTGTGAATGATGATTAAGTTAGACGGACAAACATATATTTATAGAGTCCTAAGCCTTTCCTATAAGAAAAAGACTAGTCAAATCTTAAACCTTTTCCTTAAAAAAAACCTATTTATGATAAGAAAGTCATGGCAAATAAAACCAACACGAAACCCCACCTAGCTCCGCATCTGGTGCATCTAACATGTTGGCTAGCATAACAAAACAAAAGTTGGTCTTCCCAGTGGACGGAATATTATAAGACTTGGTGTCTCGAGAAAACCTTAAAGCTTAATTACATCCTACTTGGGCAATGGACATTAATAATGCAACAACTCTTAAATGACAATGAAAAGAAAGAAAAGCTCCTTATTTCCAAATTCCAATCGAAGTTAAGTTCTTCATTGCATTGTTTTCCATCATCGATCCACACCCATTAATTCTTGGAGAAAGCCTCTTCTTAGCTTGTCATCATAACTCATTAAATCAGGAAACAAGTGTAGAAATTATATATTTCTTGTATATATTGACACAAATTATTCCAGGCAATCATTTTCCTATCTGTAAACGTCTAAAGTTTCAATCCTGAAATACAACAAACAGGAAAGGAAAAATAGCAAGCAAACAACAATATTTATATTTGAATTTATGCGAAGGTTACAATCTTTATAAAATCTCATAAGAAAAATATATGTAATCCCCTGATTCTTCTCTTCACGGATGTTCTTGATTTGACAGAATACTTGCGGCTCAACACTTGGAGCGAAGACTTCTTTGTATGTGGAAGACTTGCAGATCACTACTGAAGAACAACTATGTATTTCTGTGTCTGTTTTCTGGTCTTATGAAGACCTCTTTATATAGGCTTGAGCTAGGGCTTTAGGGGTATTTTGGTCCAAGCAATTTTGACCCATGGGCCTGAAGAACATGAGTTGGGCTCATCTTGTCAACTTAATGGACTGACTCAAATGTTATAATGACTTAAATATTAATCCGACTTTATAAACCAGTAATTTGACTTGGTCAACGTATCATGAATTTAAGATTTAATCCAAATTTAGTATGGATTTATCAATAAAACTTCACTGTCTACAAATGCCCCCTGCTTCGAGGCTTGTTGGGGTGCTCGATTTGTCGAACTTGTAAAGACAAGCCTTGAAGTACTTGTGAAGCAAATGTTTTTTTTTCGTAGTTGATCTTTCACGAAACATTTGAAGCTTCATGAGAAATGACTATGCCGATATGTTGATGTCAATATTTACCAGAGTCTTCATGACAACATTCTCTAATTTGTAAGAGATCATTTGACTTTCGGTTGTTTATCATCTCATTTTCGACTTGAAGTGTTTCGAGCTCATGAAGACTTATCGCATGACATTTCTTCATAGTTTGGTAATTTTATTTGGGTCATCAACTACAAAACGACCGCCAATTCGATGAGCAAGGATTGCGTCTACAAGCTTGACTTGGTGATACAGAGCTTGTGATTTGAACGCAAATTTTAGGCGTTGCTTTCTTTGGGGTTGAATGCCCTGCCAGTGGTTTTTTTTTTTTTTTTTGCTCAATCACTTGAATAAAACGCAAGGAATTCAAATTCTCATTACGCGAGTCTATTCTCATTCGGGGCATTTTTTTTACTCCCCATGTAGTTTCCGAGAAAACCTTACCATAATTTGGTTTCTATGAGATTTTCATAACTCGACTTCTTTGGAAATTTTCATAATTTGATTCTTATGAAAATTTGCCATAATTTGGTTTCTATGGAATTTCCATAATTTGATTCCCATGAAAAATTTTCATGATTTAATTCATATGAAAACCTACCATAATTTCCATAATTTGTAGGAACTAAACTTTCCATCATTATAATTTTCCATAATTTGTAGGAATCAAATTGATGTCTCCATCTTTTGAAATCTATATATACCCACATTCACCCGGTGATTGCATATCGCATTGCCGCATCATCAAGTTCAATTGAGACCTTCTCTCTCAAGTGATTTTTTTTTTTTTAACTGTGATTTTCGTCACCCTTTTTTCAACTCAGCGCGACTTTGGCAGAAAATTCATATCTCATTGTAGGAATATTGAAATTGTGATCCGTTTGATTTTACAAAAACTAGACTCATAGAGCTACAACATATCCGAAAATCACAATCAGACAACTCTCGAATTTACTCAGGTGATTTTTTTGAACTCAGCCTAAAATTCTGATAAATTGAACGCATCAGCTTTGTGCGACTTCACGGAAAATTTCATATCTCGATGTAGGAATAACGAAATCACAAGCGGTTTGTGGTGTTGGAAAGTAAATTCATAGGGCTACATCATATATGAAAACCACGATTAGATTGCATATGTGTTGATTCAGTTTTCTATTTGAAATCAGCCTTTCACCAACCACAAAAATTTGAGGTTACCACCTTTACTTTGGACATGTTCATACGAATCTGAACTTTTTCTTTTGTTTAATTTTTTTCGCAGATATTTGATAGAGAAATACGACTTCGATTCAGCAACATGATGCACTTCCGCGACCGAGATTCGTCGCATCCTCTTCTTGAAATAGTGGGCGACGACCAACAAAATCCAAATGCCAAAGTTCTACTTTTGGAGGTTCAAGCTCCTGCTATCGGCGTCTTCTCCCTTGTTAGTGGAGCATATGATGAATCTCTTCTCCTTAAAGAATGGTAAAAAGTTGATACCAAATATGTTATGAGAAACTTCTTGAGCAAGGCTACTAGCATGAAAGTTCCTTTACTGAAATCCGCGATTCATCATGATGCAACATCTTCCAAATCTTCTCATTCTGATGGAAGTTTCAACAATTGGCGTGTTTCCTCTTTTAACTTTGACAATGTTTGCTACACACCTGGATACTGGGAATGGGTAGAGGACGTGCTCCCCCGCCACAAGGAGATTTTGGAGCTCATCAAGGTCTATGACGCTATCTATACTTCTTTGTTCACGTACGACTATGACGACAATGTATTCCATACTTTTTGTGAACTTTGGCTCCCATATACCAATACGCTTTCTACTTTCATTGGATAGATGTCCATATCACTTTGGGACTTACAAGCCATTGGAGGTCTCCCCGTACAAGGACACTTTTATGACGAAGTCGTTCCCTCGGCGAAGGAATTGACACAGACGGATACTCAAAAAGAATTGCTTCTTCCCCAAAGTTGTCGATATTTGTTTTGGGCCTTCTACAAATTAGCGAAAGATGATCTCCAGGAGGTGTCTGTTCATGATTGGGTGAATTTTTGGTTTAGAGGACCTAATAGATATACCGAGCCTTCGAAAAAGGTGTCAAAGGTACGAGCCACAAAGCCAAGATTAAACCACAATCCTTCTGGACATGTTGATTCGAACTTCCTACCGCAGACTGACGAGGAGAATTCCCCCTTTGTCGAGTTAGATGTGGAAGAATCACTTAGAGATGAGACTAACTTGGCAGCCTTCTTTGCTTGTTGGCTTTGCAAATTTGTGCTTCCGAATAAGAAAGTCAACCATGTGCGCGCTAGTGTTTTTAAAGTTGCGAGCTTGATGGCTCATGGAAAGAAATTCTCCTTAGCGGTCCCAGTTCTTGCAAGCATATATCGCGGCCTGAAAGAAATCTCTACTTCTTCAAACTTGAGTGTGGCAAATATAATTTTCCCCATACATTATGTATATGGTTGGCTTGGGGAATACTTTGGGACTCATCATCGTGCCAATCGTTCACATCGATCGATACCTCTTTGCAAAATTTCTGGCGAGAAGATGGCCAAGTGTTTTAATTTTACTGACGCCCAAAAGTTATTTCAACAGGATGATGCCCGTCTCCTCCATCATTTAGCAATGTTGCAAGGGAGGGATTTGCACCTTACTGATAATGGCAAACTTTCAAATTCGTGGAACAAATATATCATAAGCCTTCGTTCAGGCTATATAACCCTTAGGCATGATTCAAATTTCATCGTGGAGTCCTACAACCCTATCTGATTTAATCGATAATTCAGTTTTTGTCAAGAAGTTCCCCGAGATCTTATGGAGCATCCTTACGATGGTACACTATTAACATTAGTGCAACTTTGGAATTCCTCTTTTTGACTTAATACTTTTTCTAAAGTCATGATTCCAATGTGCCCATTAGAGGGTGCTCCTTTAATGACTCGCGAGTATGTAGACTGGTGGCCATCCCAAAGGATGAATACTTCCCAAGGAAACCTCCGCATCATTTTGAAGAAGACGAAGCAAGACTCTACATCCATTTCATCTAAAAGGGCTTCTGATCAATCAAAGGAAAAGTCACATCCTTCTTCCAAATCTCAAGTGAAGTCAAATGATACTCTGCAAGTCGTTAAGACCTCATCCAAGTCTAAAACCTCAAAAGATGGGGATGTGCCTGCGAAGTCAAAATTGAGGAGTCTCACATTAGCCTCAAAGGCGACTTCACCTGCTCCCGAAGTTGGCCATGATTCTTCTGGAACAAATGAACTTCATTATCATCAGACAATGGTAATGACCAAACGTCAAACCTTGAGATGCCTTGTGATGAAATTTCTCATATGTATGCTTCACCGGATAGTGTTGGACGACCCAATGCATCTCCTAGTCCAATGGATCATCACTGGAATCGTCCAAAAAGAAAGGCACAAGAGCTAGATGATGTTTGTTGTGGTATTGATATTTTAGATTCAATTGTCATTGATGATAACGACTTTGTGGATGAGGATCCGAACTCGACATCGTTGTTTGAATTAGCAAAACAAGTAAAGGCCCCCCCCCTTTTTTTTTTTCAAAGTTTTGAATCTGATCATCCTTTTTGTTCTCACTTTATTTTTTTACCTTCAAGAACTATATGGTGGCGACCCTAACAATGGCACGGTTGCAGATTTCACAGTAGATCTTAATGATCTTGATGCAGCTGCAAAAGACTTTCACTCTTCCATTAATAATGTGATGCCTTCATTGGAAGTAGTTCCACCAAGAAAGTCACCTTCTAATGACGTGATGCCTTCATTGGAAGTAGTTCCACCAAGAAAGTCACCAAGTAGGCCATTGCGACCTGGTGCTCCTACTTTTGAGCCACAAGAAACCATTTACCGCGCCAAATCAACCTTTGTTTCTGAGATGTGTGGCGCATTGTGTGGACGGATTACACAATTTTCCTTAGGTTCTTCAGATGGCTTTACAGAATTGGAGTCAAGTATCGCTTCAACTCTTGAGGAGATTAGAAAAGTAAACATTATTGATGTTTCTTCTGTGGAGGATCATGTCGAGAATTTCTTCAAGTCGTACGCAGAGTATGATACTTTAAGATCATCAAAGATGACTAAAGAATCACATGAAAAGGCCCTCTCTGATGCACAATGCCGTCTCGATGGTGTAAAGCTAGCACATGAAAAGTTGGATGGATCCATGGAGAAACTTCAAGCAACTCTAGCAGATGTGGAGAAAGACTTAAAAGCCTTGACTTCCAAGAAAAAGAAGGT
>JAJONZ010027224.1:0-12334 GCA_029582445.1 Solanum paucissectum
TAGAGATACCTAACTTATCACTTTGCATGTAGTACACTAGGAAAGGATTGCTATTACTAGGATTACTGTGTTATGAGCTTGTGGGGAACACGTATACCTTAGTTAATTCTCTCATCTTGATAACAACCAAAATTGACTTTTGTTTACTGATTACTTACTGAATTCTTACAATTTGTTTCACAAAGCCCCCCCCCCTTTAATTACTTGTTTTTGGAAGTAATTTGACTAAACGAATATAATTGTTGGTTAAAGTTAAGTCTAAACCATTTTCCTCGTGGGATCGACCCCAACCTACAAGTTGGGTTCTTTACTTGATAACGATTGCTTATGCTTCTTTAGGGACGTGTAATTTGAGCGTATCAAATTTTGGCGCCATTGCCGGGGAAATTGGCTTTTAGATTAATTTTAACTACATTATTGAACTTTAGTCAAATATTTCCTAATTTTATTTTTTCTTTTTCTTTTTGTCTCTCTCAGGTTCTGACTCTAGTGTATGCCAAGTACACGGAGCCAGGGTGAACCACTTACTCCTTACGATCCAGAGTTGAACCGAACGTTGCGAAGAATGAACAATCAAGGAGTTGAAGTTAATCCTATCGGAGGTAATCTAGGTGATGACGATGAGTTGCAACCTCCGAGTGTAGTTGGTGGGGACAATCAGGTTCCAGCTAAAAATTAATTGGGAGATGCATTGAGGGTGCAGGGTCCACCAGGCCCACGACTGCATGACAACTATAGGGGCAACGTCAATATTGTTGACTCAGATGGACCTCTTGTCCTACCCCCTTTGCCTCCGGGGCACACATTTGTAGTGACCAGTAGCTTGATGCAGATGCTTACAGCGAGGGGATTATTCTCGGAGTTGCCATAAGAGGAACCACATGATCATATAGCCAAGATAAGGGTGGTTTGCAAGAGTTGTGTAGGTCGACCATACTTGGATATGGATGTCATCAGATTGCGAGTGTTCCCTCTATCACTGACAGGCGATGTTGTTGTATGGTTCACTGAGCTTCCTTATAACTCAATCTATACATGGAACCAACTGAAGGATGTGTTCTTAGCAAGATATTATCCAGTGTCCAAGAAGCTCAATCACAAATATAAAGTCAACAATTTTGTGGCATTACCTGGAGAGTCTGTGAGTAGCTCGTGGGACATATTCACTGCATTCGTAAGAGGTGTTCTGAATCACCGTATTGATGATGAGTCGCTGAAGGAATATTTCTATCGAGGTCAGGATGACAACAATAAAGCAGTGCTTGATATTATTGTTGGAGGTTCATATGGTGAGTGCACATACACACAGATTGCAGAAAAATTGGAGAAGATCTCTCGCAACAATAAAGCATGGAGCACTAGGAGGTCGGATACTGGGAGAAACACATTTGCAGTTCAGGCTACAAACAACCAGTCTGCGGATGAGATTCGTGAGGAGATGGCTCAGATGAGGACCGAGTTGGGGTTGGTATTGAAGCATGTGAGCGGAGGTGTGAAAAGGTAAATATTATGAACTACTTGACTAGAACTCCACCACCAGTTGAAAAGTGTTACTATGAAGAGGATGATTATGCGGTGAATGATCAGATTGGGGTTTTTTGACCAAACGCCCAAGGATCCAACACGGACAATTGGGCCAATGTCAAGGAAACCAAGGTCGGAACTATGGCAACTACAACCGAGAGGGTCAATATGTCTGGGATGGGAATTTCAATCGCGACAACAACTACAACCGAAATAACTACGGCAATAAAAATGATCGGGTTGGACCTTATGTTCCCCCTCAAAATCGAGAATCTGGTACTAGGGAAGATGGAGGCATTATGGCGCGTATTGAAAATATGATACAAAAGATGATGAGAAGGTTTGATGCAACTGATGAGAATGTGAAGGAGATGAGAAATGACTTGTCTGGTATCGATCAAAAGGTTGATGCCCATGCACTGTCAATAAAGCATCTAGAGCAGCAGATGACTCAGTTTTCCACTACAGTTAACCCACATCAACCCGGCACTCTTCCTAGCAACACCATCCAGAATCCAAAGAATGATGGTCATTGTATGGCAGTCACTACTCGAGGGGGTAAGCAAACCATTGATCCACCTATGCCGTCTGTGGTGGATGTTGAGATTAGAAAAGAAGATGATGTGGTAGAGGTTAGAGAAGAGTTTGAGAATGCGAAAAAAAAAGTAGCGGAGATATCTCAGAAAGCGGTCCCCATACCTAGACCTCCACCACCATTTCCACAAAGATTAGTGAAGAAGACTGAAGATGGTAAATATCGTAGGTTTATTACTATGTTGAAGCAGCTTTCCATCAACGTGCCGTTGATAAAAGCTTTGGAGTAAATGCCTGGGTATGCGAAGTTTATGAAACATATGGTAACAAAGAAAAGGTATGTGAGTTTTGAAGATGATGATAGATTACAGCATTGTAGCGCTATTGCTACAAGGTCTCTTGTGCAGAAGAAGGAAGATCCTGGTGCTTTCACGATTCCATGTACTATAGGGTTGTTACACTTTGCTAAGGCATTGTGTGATCTTGGTTCTAGCATCAACCTCATGCCATTTTCTATTTATAAGAAGTTGGGTCTAGGGGATCCAAAGCCTACTACGATGCGGTTATTTATGGCCGATCGAACCGTGAAAAGGCCCATTGGTGTACTCCATGATGTGCTAGTGAAAGTGGAGTTGTTAATCTTTTCGGTGGATTTTGTGATTCTTGACTGTGAGGTTGATTATGAGGTTCCTATCAGCATTGGCAGACCATTCCTTGCCACAGGGCGTGCGTTGATTGATATGGAGAAGGGGAAGATGAAGTTCAGACTGAACAATGAAGAAGCAACTTTTAATAATTGTAGGTCCATAAAGCAGAGTGGTGAGCTCCAAATGGTATCTGCTATAAATTATAGAGTTGAGAGTGAAACAGAAGTGAATATTGAAGAGCGACTAGGTGCTGAGGCACTAGCAGCAGTTATGATGAATTTCGATAGTGATGGTATTGAAGAGTACGATGGGTTGGTAGCTGCACTCGATAGGTGCGAATATCGGTCAAAACTAAAGAAGTATGAGTTATACATGAAGAATCGCGAGTCCCCACCCGCGAGACCATCTATTGTGAAGGCATCAAAATTGAAGCTTAAGGCTCTACCACCGCATTTGAGGTATGTATTCTTGGGTAGAGATAATACTTTGCCGGTAATCATTGCGGCAAATTTAAATGCGAGACAAGTAGAGTGCTTGGTTACTGTGTTAAAGAGGTTCAAGCGAGCTATTGGGTGGACTATTGCGGATATTATTGGGATTCCTCTAGGTATTTGTTCTCACAAAATCCAACTCATGTCAAATCACAAGCCTAGTATCGAGCACCAGAGAAGATTAAATCCACATATGCAAGATGTAGTTAAAAAGGAGATCATCAAGTGGTTGGATGCCAGAGTTATTTATCCCATTGCAGATAGTAATTGGGTGTGTCCTGTGCAGTGTGTGCCTAAGAAGTGTGGTATTACTGTGGTTCCAAATGAGAGAAATGAGCTTGTTCCAATGCAGCCCATGACCGGATGGAGAGTCTGCATGGATTAACAGAAGTTGACTGCGTGGACAGAGAAGGACCACTTTCATATGCCATTCATGGACCAGAGGTTGGATAGACTTGCAGGCAAGGGTTGGTATTGTTTTCTTGATGGGTATTCGGGATACAATCAGATTTCTATAGCTCCGAAAGACCAAGAGAAGACCACCTTCACTTGCCCTTATGGGACGTTTGCTTTCAAACGTATGTTATTTGGGTTGTGCAATGCTCCAGCGACCTTCCAGCGTTGTATGATGTCAATATTTTCTGATATGGTGGAGGATATTATTGAAGTGTTCATGGATGATTTATCTGTGGTGGGTGACTCTTTTGATCGATGTCTGGATCATCTGGCTGAGGTGGTTAAAAGGTGTGAAGACTGCAATCTGGTGCTAAATTGGGAGAAGTACCACTTTATGGTAAAGAAAGGGATAGTTCTGGGTCATCAGATTTCTGAGAAGGGCATTGAGGTTGATAGAGCAAAAGTAGAGGTAATAGAAAAGCTTCCACCACCTATCTCTGTAAAAGGTGTTAGAAGTTTTCTTGGGCATGCAGGTTTCTATAGGAGGTTCATCAAGGACTTCTCTAAAATTGCACATCCATTTTGCAAACTGCTCAAAAAAAAGTCTAAGTTTGATTTTGATGATGCTTGTCGGAGAGCATTTGGAGAGTTGAAGGAGAAGTTAGTTACTGCACCTATCATTTGGAGAAGTTGGTTACTGCACCTATCATTATTTCACCGGATTGGGGACAATCGTTTGAGGTTATATGCGATGCGAGTTGAGTGGCGCTTGGTGTAGTATTAGGACAGAGTAGAGAGAAAATTCTTCACCCTATTTACTTTGCTAGCAAAGCTCTAAATGTGGCCCAAAAAAATTATACTGTGACTGAACAAGAACTTCTTGCAGTAGTTTTTGCATTCGAGAAATTTTGATCCTACTTGCTTGGTACTAAGGTCATAGTGCATACTGACAATTCTGAATTGAGGTATTTGATGGCGAAGAATGATGCAAAACCGAGGTTGATTAGATGGGTATTATTGTTGCAAGAATTTGATTTTGTGGTAAAAGATAGAAAGGGGACCGAAAATCAAGTTGCCGATCACTTGTCCAGATTAAAGGAAGAGGCTATGCTAAAGCTTGGTGATAGGGCTGAAATTAATGATGCTTTTCCAGATGAACAGATATTGGATGATTCTCATGATCTGATTCCTTGGTTCGCAGACTTCGCTAATTATTTGGCAAGCGATTTGGTGCCCCCGGATTTGTCTTTTCACCAAAAGAAAAAGTTTACGCATTATGTGAAGAAATTCTTTTGGGATGAGCCTTACTTGTATCGGAGTTGTGCTGACGGGATTATTCGTCGCTGTGTGCCCGAGGTTGAGATGTTGAGTGTACTTGAAGCATGTCATTCATCGCCTATTGGTGGGCATCATAGTGGTATTCGGAATGCGCATAAGATTTTGGAGTGTGGGTACTACTGACCTACCATCCACCAAGATGCTCATGATTTCGCCAAATCGTGTGATCGTTGCCAAAGAGAAGGAGGGATTTCAAAGAGGCAAGAGCTTCCTATGAATCCTATATTGGTGATAGAGTTGTTTGATGTATGGGGCATTGATTTTATGGGTTCATTTGTGAGTTCACATGGGATGAATTATATTCTTGTTGCGGTTGATTATGTATCGAAATGGGTGGAAGTAGTTGTGCTCCCCAATAATAAAGGTAAAAGTGTCACCGTATTTTTGAAAAAGAATATCTTCTCCAGATTTGGTACACCGAGGGAGATTATCAGTGATGGAGGTTCTCACTTTTGTAATAAGTTGTTCAAGGCGCTACTTGAGAAATATGGTGTCCGCCACAATGTAGCAACTCCTTACCATCCGCAGACTAGTGGGCAAGTTGAAGTGTCCAACAGAGAGATCAAACAGATTTTGGCGAAGACTGTGAATGCTAATAGAACGGATTGGTCAAGGAAGCTTGATGATGCTCTATGGGCCTATCGCACTGCATACAAGACTCCCATAGGTATGTCTCCTTACCAACTTGTATATGGGAAGTCTTGCCATTTACTGGTAGAGCTAGAGCATAAGGCTTTGTGGGCGATGAAGAAGATAAATTTGGATTGGGGAGCTGCATCTAATCAAAGAATGAATGACTTGAATATGCTTGATGAGTTTCGCCTAAAAGCTTATGAAAGTTCAGCCTTGTACAAAGAGAAGATGAAGAGGTATCATGATCGAAGAATTGAAAAGCGAGAATTTGTTGTGGGTGATCTTGTGCTTCTATTCAACTCTAGGTTGCGCTTGTTTCCGGGCAAACTCAAATCCAAATGGACCAGCCATTTTTGCTCACAAAAGTGCTCCCCCATGGAGCGGTTGAGCTTGAGAACATTAAAGGAACAAGGTTCATAGTAAACGGGCAAAGGATCAAGATTTATCTGGGAAACGCTGAAAGTGTGCAAGAGGTTGTTGAGGCCTATGTTCTTGATGAAGTCTGAGTAATCAAGAGGCCTGCGTCGTGCCGCGACATTAAATCAAGCGCTACTTGGGAGGCAACCAAAGATGTAAAATCTAGCCAACAATAGTTTTTTGTTGTTTTCCGTTTAATAATTTTCTTTGTTTAGTTGCTTCTCTGTACTCATTTAGATAGTTGTTTTATTTTTGTTTTAGTGTTGGCTAGACATACCATAGGGTCCGTGTCTAAAAAGTGTCCATAAAATGTAAAAAGAAAGGACTAATGGTTGCTACATGTGCAGGGGCGAAAAGCAGAATCTGCAGAAAAATGTTTGGTGCAGTGGTCTACAGACCCTATTGACGGTCTGTGGTTCATTCCACGGACCGTGAATGGTGTCCGTAGATCCCAGGTAAGGTTGCTGAATTTAAAATATAAATGTGATCTACGGTCCTCATCTACGGACCGTAGATTGACCCACGTATCGTAGATGGGATCTTGTGGGTCCTAACCCTAATCCTGCCTGACCCGACCCGGACCCCTCCTATTTAAAATCCCCCAATTTTAAATCATTCCCAATTCCCTCCATTTACTCCCAAACCGTTTCTAAACTCCCCAAACTCCTTAAATCACTCCATAATCACTCCATAACTCCCCATTTAATCTTCCCTTTCTTTTCCCTCAAAATCCTAAATTCCCTTTCTCTCCAAAACTCCCCACGAGGTCCGGTGTACGGGTTCGGTGCGTAAGGGCAAAGTTGTGGAATCGAAAGCATCGATTCATCACACAATCACCCCACTCCCGTTGCTTGTAAGGTATTAGACTTTTTCCTCAATTTGAATTTCGGTTCATAGATTGAATATAAGGAGTCGGGAGTCGGGTTTTGACCTTGGGTAATTAAGTGTATGTACTTGCATGATAAAATTTAAGTGCTAACACCCTTGGGACGATAGATTGTGATTGTGTTGCTTTGGTAGTATGTTAAACCTGTCAAAATACTAGTCTAAATGCAAGTTTTAACTTAGGGTCCCTTATTTTTTTTGGGCAATTCCAGTGAATTTAGTAATTGGAACCCTTCGAATGACGAACTAGCATAAATTCTATTGAAATGCATGATTAGATTAGGTGATATTGTTGAAATTGGTCAAATTGGAGTCAACATGAAGGATGCCTGAAACCTGTCTCAGATCCCATCCACGAGACCCCATCTATGGACCGTAGATTAGGTCCGTGGTTGGTGGCACGTGAGAATTTTACCAAGTCTGGAACCACGGAAGTGGACTACGGTCCGTAGATCTGCACATCCGTGGTTCCCATCAGAGACCAACTTCTTGGTACCTCTGATCTACTGAAGGGATCCACGAACCGTAGGTCAGCCTATGGACCGTAGATGCCCACCGTAGGTGGCCACTAAAGCCACTGTCTGAATTTTTTTCTGTTTTTCATTTTTGTTCGTTCTTAGTTCTAAAATCTTTTCAAGTGTGTTATGAGTTTATTTTAGTACTAATTACACATCCACAGGTATCATGGCGCCTAAGAAGCAAGTGACCTACTCCAAAAAGGGCAAATCAAAATCCGTGCAGCCTACTTTTAGGCTGATTGATGAAGACATGAACGCAGAAAAGGATCCAACATATGTTCCACCGAACATGAGGACATCCCATACTGCACCTCGGGCTACCCAGAATGCATCCCGGAAGGTTGTCACCGACGTAGTAACTGTATCCTAGTCTGATGAGGAGAACACACTGATCGGGTCACCGGCTAGTTCTGTTTCTTGTTCTAAGGCTGGTTCTACTTCTGGCTCAGAGTCCACCTCTACTTCCGGCTCTGAGCCTGCCCATGCTTACAGTTCTGGATCCACCACAGGCTCAGGGTCGCATTACAAAGCAACCTCCTCTGATGAGGCCACTAGCTCGGAGTCAGTACCAGCACCACAGACTGATGACCCTACTCCAGTGGCCGGCGAGCCAAATATATGGTGTGTTTAGGGGAAGTGGCAGATCTATTGTGATGCCAAGATGCTCAACGCGAAGGAGAAGATGGCCCGATTGATCACTAAGGAGCGCAGAGTCCTCACTGGGAGCTTGCATACCGTACCAGATATACATCGGCTGTTCAAACTACACAAGTGCGACTGGATGGCCCAAGCACCTGGGACATAGAGCGAGGAGATTGTGCAGGAGTTTTATGCTTCCTATGCTACCACTCTCTGAGGGTCGATTTCCAAGCGGGCCAAGCCCACAAAACAGGATTCTCTCATTTCCACCATGGTCCGAGGGTGTCCGATGGACATATCATATGCCACCATCAACCGATTTCTCTATGGCCTTACCACCAGTCACTCTTGACCACTGAACACAGTAGAGTTTGATTACCGATGGGACATTGTGATGGTGTGGCGCTTTCCAGAGGAATGCTGAGCAGCGGGAGACTGTTACACTATGGTTGGCTAAACACATTGTTGCAGATGGTGAGCGAGCGGAGTGGGTCACCGCACCACGGTTGGGTATCCGAAAGGCCACATTAAAGTTTGTGGCCAAGTTCTTTTGGTTGTTGGTGCGTAACAGGGTATCGCCTACAAAAGCTGACAACCAACTCTCATGGGACAGAGCTGTCATAGTTGCAGCATTAGTAGCAGAATTGGAGATTGACTTTGCCCGCATGCTGCTGATAGAGATTCACGAGAGGGCGTTCAAGTCCTCCACTACTTACCCCTTTCCATGTTTGATTTTTCAGTTGTGCAAGGACTCTGGAGTGCCGATCTGGCACTATGATAGGTTGATCCACCCTACTGGGACTTTGGATATAGGCCTCATTCGAGATGAGGCAAATGTGGCGGCACGACGCCGAGAGCCCCAGGTTGATGTACCTCCCTTAGGCACAGATCTTGCAGACACGGTGGAGCAGGCACAGGCCGGTGATCCCATTATACCAGGCCACACCGATACTGTCCCGGCCTTTTCTTCTCAGGCCGCTAGCAGGGCTCCTAGCTCATCCAGGCCCACACCACCGTCAGGAGGTACTGTTTTCCCGTTGGCCAGAGTACAGAAATTAGAGGCTCAGATGGCCACGCTGATGAACCACATCCAGCCTTGGATGCAAAAGTTGATAGCCGAGTCAGAGGCCAGAATGGAGAGAAGGATGGAAAGAATGATGGACCAGAAGGTCCAGGCCGTTAATAAGCACCTCGATGCCTTTGAATTGAGAGTCCTCGAGCGACAGGTCCCGACCATAGATCTTTTCTCCATCCGAGCGGAGTTGGCTAGTCTCCGGGCCGACGTCGATGCCATTCTTGCCACCCCTGCAGTTGAGCCTCAGGCTGTACCTATTGTGTTGACTGATGATACGGTGCTGGATATTTTATTCAGTGGGACCGTCGAGGAGGAGCCCGAGACTACACTTACCAAAGGTAAGAGGCACCGTTCTTGCCACACTGAGGAGGAAAAAGCCCAAAAGAGACCGCGTAGGCAGGAGAAGGAGCCTAAGAAGGCGTCAATTTTAGATGAAGAGTTCCTCCAACAGAGGGTGTGTGAGAGTGTTGCAGGGGCATCAAATTCTGCCCTAGTTATCGAGGTCCCATCTGTTGTGAGGGACGATGTGAGCACCACTGATGGTGCATTTAGAGTGGCGAATAGCACTACTGATGGTGTTGTCCTTGTTGATGCGGGCACTACTGAGGGTGACCCGAGTGTTGATCCAGTAGGCTCCGGGAAATCGGACCCACCTACTGGTTGATGAGTCTTCGGCGCTATGCGCCACAAGTTTGCTTCACCCAATCCATTATCTTTTACTAATTTTGTATGCATTGGGGACAATCACATCTATTTTTGTTGGGGTGGGGTAAATGGATTGTGAGTGATAGGGTGAAGTCTGAGTAACCCAACTCATAAATCCTCTATTGGGGTTTTCTTGCTTGTGTTCTTTTTCCCCAAGAGACTGTTTAATTTATGTTGAACTGGCATGTGTTAGGATCGTATGTGTAGAAGCATTAAAAGAATGAAGTATGATAGCTTATGAAAAATAATACCCGTCCAAATTTTGTGATGTGTGCTAGAATTTGTAGGCTAAGATAAGTTGAATGTGTTGGCTCTGAGTATGACATGATAATGAATCAACTTGATGGCATGACTTAAGCTAAAACTTAAACTGGGTAATCTGATAATGAAACTATATGCCAAGAGTGTGTGAGAATAGTTGATTGTTCAAATAGTTTTTGTGCCAATCTAGAACTTGCCCGGTTAGTCCTGCCAAGACAATCTACTCTAGAGGCAAGGAAGTGATCATAGGCCCTTGTTCTGATAAGTCCACAAATTGCCTAAAAGAAGAATCCAACCAAATGAAATAAATTCTCCCTTTGATCGAAATGTTTTTTATCCTAAACTAGACCATTTCTTTCTAAACCCCTAACTCACCTTCCTATAATCTACTACGTTGGCCCCGGTCCCTCCTTGGACATGTGCACCCCGACTTAGGCCAAAAGCCTAAGTTGAGGGTGGCTAATGTAAAAAGTAACTTCAATCTTGGCCCTGATCCGACATCGAATATTATGCACCTCAACCAATGGAAAATCCATAAGTTGAGGGTGGCTATGAAAGAGGAAACCGAAAGAAAAATGGGTATGAAAAGAGTTTGATGTTGAAAAAGATAAAAAAGAAAAGAGAGGAAAGGATGTGACTTGTTGAAAGTTAAAGAAAAGAATAAAACGCAAGAAAAAGATGAAAGTGAAAAGTAAAAGAGCTACAAAGGCTAAATTCACATCCATGGTTGAAGAAAATCAAGGGAAAGAAGGTAAAATTGTAGGATGGCAAAAATAGGGCAAAAAGAGGTTGAAAGCCTAGTGTAATGTCAAGGAGGGCAGAAAGTCACTAAGAAGTACCCAAACGTACCACACCTGACCCTGAGCCTACGTTACAAGCCAAGAAAGTCCTATAGTGATCCTAGAATCTAGTTTTAGAGAGTCTAAGCAGTGAAAATAAGGGTAAGCCTATGGTATTGAGCACTAACTGTACTTGAAGTTACTTCTGAGTGTGAGTGTTGAATGAATCCTTTTACTCAAATTCATATTCATTGTGTGAAAAAGGGATTTCGTTTAAAGTAAGGGGACTAGTTACATTGTCGGAAAGTTGGTACCTTGGTGATAGTAAAACAGTGTATGTTGTGTGTTGGTTGGTCGATCTTTGTCATGTTTTGATCCACATGAATTAGTTTGTCGAGTCTAAGAGAACATATTTTGCACCCGAAAAGAGAGTTGGGATAGAGAGCCATGTGATTGCTTGTGGTTAAATTGCTTGCTTCTATACAAGTGTCGTTTAGAGTCTTAGTGCATCGCTTGAGGACAAACAACGAATTTAAGTTGAGGGTGTTGATATACCGTGAGTTAACGGTATTTTTAATACATTGCACTTAAGAGTTGTGTGTGTCTAAGGCCTTTTTGTATTGGTTTTTATGTGTTTTTATCATGACTTGCAGGAAAGATGTTTAGGCGCGAAAGTAAAGAGACAGCTGAAAGAAATGCAGAAGAGGGCATCTACGGAGGTGATCTACCGACCGTAGGTCCATTGACGCTCCGTAGATGGAGATTGTAGATCAGCAGGCAAGGCACGGAAGATAAATCAGCGAAATCTGACCAAGTGTGGAACCACGGTGGCCATTGACAATCCGTAGATTGATCTACGGACCGTACTGCTGAATCGTAGAATGTGACTACGAGGGTTCCAGTACTTGATTTTTGGAGAATTCTAAGTATGGAGCTACGGAGAGGGATCGATGGACCGTAGATTGATCTACGGTTCGTACTGGTGTTCCGTCGTTTGCTTCAGAGAAGCTGATTTTTGGAAGCTGAAATACTTTCCAAGTCCTGGCTGATGGAAGGGACTCACGGACCGTAGATCCATTGACGGTCCGTGATTTAGTCTCATGGAATGAAGACGCGTGCCTGAACAAACTTTCCTTATGTTGTTTCCCTTTTAATTTAGGACTTGTTTTCTATAAATAGGGCATGTAAACCTCGTTTTTAGGGGTTAGACTTTATTATTTTTATTCTAGTTTTTGGCTTAGGAAAAAAAGTTGCAACTTTAGCAATTCTTAATTTTCTAAGCACGTTTTGTTGATCTTTCTTTTGAAATTCAAAGTGAAAATTCTGAGTTTGTTATTCTTAATTACGTAAGTTCATAATTCTTTCATCTAAAACAATGAGTTGTGTTCATATGATTATGGGTAACTAAACTCCACAACTAGGGTTGTGGGAACCATGAGCAATTAACAAAGTATGAATAGTAAATAAGCAATTCTTGAATAGTGTTTTGCAT
>JAJONZ010027226.1:0-14460 GCA_029582445.1 Solanum paucissectum
TTCTTAATTAAGTTATTATAAAAGAACCATGTTCTTGTTTTCTTTAAAATCACTTTAAAAAATAAAAATGTAGGAAATATTATTTTTCTTCTTAATCTTATCTTATCAATTAAAATAGAATACTTCATGTACCCTTTCGACAGATAATATATGTCATATAAGATCATAGTACATTCATCATTATTTATATTTATATAACGATAAAATATAATTATAATAAAATAAGAAATAGTTTCATTTTTTATTTTTTTGCTGAATTTAAGTAAGATAAACATTTGCTAATTTAAAAAAAATATTATTCGAAATGGAATGTGTTAAAAAGAAAATAAATAAAATATTTATTTGAAAAAATGAGCATTTTTTACCCAAAATAACCATAAGGGTATTTTTGGACCAAAGTATTGACGGGAAGTACATTTTTAGACCAAACTACAAATGGAGGGCATTTTTGTTCCTTTCGCATAGTTTAAGAGCATTTTTGACTCTTTTCTCTTATATTTTTAATTGTTAATTTAATCGATAAGTCCATTTGGCACCCACAAATTCTATATCCTGGATCCGCCTCTGCCAAGGAAGCAAAAGGGATGGGATAATTGAAAATTTTGATATGAAAGATAATATTGAGATGTGGTTTGGAATCGCCTTTAAACTCTTAAATTACCTTAATTTATGTAGATGATTGGTATTTAAAAAAGCCTAGGGGTATATATATTGATGCCACCAAAAATGGAGGTACGACTACTTTGAATATTACTGTATATAGATATTCATAAAATATAGAGTACGTACTAGGAACCAATTTAGTGAAAATAGCTACTTTGTATGGAAATTTTACTTTCCAAGGTAAAAACCTGATCAAATTCATATCTGTTTTTTCATTTAACTTTGAGATTTGTCTTTTTTTGGAAATCGATTTTAGTTCGACCATGAGCATGCTACTTTAGACGGTTGTTCTCTTGAATCGATGGTCATAAAGTCTACATACACTCTACTCTTTCCACACGGGATCATACTGTTATTTTTGTTGCATGGTCATACGTCAAGATGCACAAGGAATATAGGATGGGATCTTTCTTGAACATGAGGAACTCCCAGCCCCATCCAATCCTATATGTCAAGACCTTCTCCTTAGCATCTCCAAACTATAACATTAGACTTGCATTTTCTACAAAATGAAATTTGAGAAATAGCTTCTTCTTTTTCTCCTCTGTTGGCTCTATTTCTAACAGCTTCAAAGCACAATTTGTATAGCCATTTCCCCTACACTTTACTTATGTAATATTTTGTACATTCTTTTCCCAACCCACTAAAACTGTACTCTGCCAATTATACTTCCGTGTATAGATTGATATTTAGATTCTAATCCAACTTCTGACATCTTACAAAGCTTATTTTTGTGGCCTAACATGCGTCTCAATTCTCCTCATTGGCAGAGCCAGGATTTTCAATAAGAGGGTTTAAAATCTGAAGAAGTGAATGTTGGGTATTATTTGCCCTGAGTTTCTTACCATATATAGATTTTCCTTTTAGGAAAAGGTTTAGGGTTGTTCTTTCTAACTTAATCAACATTCACAATGTAGTCCTAGGGTTTTGAGAGTTGCGGTTATGGAGGAGAATTTTGTGTACCTCCTTGGATTTCCGAGTGAATTGGTTGAGGTTGTTTCTCTCTATATTTTGTACTCTCATATTTATAGTGGATTGCTCATCTCCTTTGTGGACGTAGGTCGATTGACTGAACCACGTTAAATCTTTGTGTCTTTTTGGTCTATTTCTCGCTTGTCTTCTTACTCGTGGTCTTTCGAGGTTTGCTTTGCTAGCTTCCGCATTACACCTGTTTATTTCGGTCCTAACAGTGAACACACGAACTAGTCGAAGGGGGTTCAACATCTATTATATATACCTAAAAAATAATTTTAACCATGTATATATAGTAATATTTTTTGCTGAAGGGGGTCCGAATGAACCCTATCCGCCCCTGCTGGCAGTCTCATCCTTAGGTAATTGTAAATCATTTGAAAATGCAATTCTTCCAGAGATGACATCCACAACAAGATTGCAGACAATTCATGTGGTATGAATATATTCACGGATGCAATTTGGAGTACGAGCAGAGTTTTGAATGCAGAAAACGTGAAAATGACATGCTGAATGCATTAGACTATGAAATTCCTTTTCGAATTTATAAAATTATTTGAAATTACTTTTTCGATTCATATAATATAGTTTTATGTGTTTGTTATTTATCAATTTTTAATTATACATCATTTAGATTATGAGATCGCAACAAAAAATTCAAGTATTACTTCTATTCAAAAAATCTGTACAATTACTCTCTTATTCAAATTGTTGGGCCCATGCCTAGCACGGACATATCTCATCTAGTTGTGTAAAGAGACTATGGTCAATGGAAGATGTCACGTTTCAGCCACAATAATAATAATAATAAAAAAATTACACTGTTTTTAAAATTTTTAGGGATATTTTAATATAAAAATATAAATTTATACTTTATGAAAATGTTATTTGTCTTGAAAAGTAAAAATTAAAAACTAACACCAAATAGAAACAAAAGCGCCGATGACCCAAAATAATATCCGTTTTCAAACTTTGCAAAATATGATTAATATATGTCTTTTATTAATAGGAAAAAAATATTATACTCATCCTTTCGAGTTCGTCATATTTAAATTCTATATTAATAATATACTTAAAAGACCAATATATACCTATGAAATAAATAAAATAATAAGAATGTGATTCAAGAAAGTGAAAACTTTTTTGAAACTCCAATATATTTATTACAATTCTTTTAATGCATGATATAATTTTTGCAAATATATTTTTAGATATTATATTATAATCAAATTTTAAACTCTTAAGAGATATCAAAAAAAAGAAAGAGAAAAATAAAAATATAAGTATACACTGAGAAAAGATAAACAAGAAAAAGAAGATGAGATTTTGGGCTCTCGGAGAAAACTTGAAAGGAACAATATATAAAGAAAAGTATAGTTTTTTATTTTATTTTTTACTCGATATTTTGTATTCATATTAAAGCTTTAATTAAATTTGAATAGTACATTACGCGGTTCGATTGAGGGTGGCATTTCCAATTTTAGAGTTCCGTATAAATAATATTGGAAAAACTACATAATTACATACACTTTACTACCATATTTACTATTATTACATTTTCTTTCAAAATATTACGTATGTTACCACTAAATAAGAGTTTTCAACCATATATTGAGGAAGATACACTTAGATACATGTATTTTTGCTACCAGATAACTAAAATAGGGAGAGAGGCGAGCGAGGTGATGTATCTCAGATACATGTGAATCACACTGGGTACATGTATTTGTATGTATGTGGCGTGATACACATGTATTTGAGTTACCAGATACATGCGAGAGTGGCGAGTGAAATGCGAGAGAGGCGAGCGAGATTTGTTATGTATCCCAGATACATGTTTAGTTTGAGATAATTGCTCAAAGTTTAGCCCAAAGGCTCTCTTGGAATCGACGTTTTCTTTACTGAAAACTAGCCCAAAGGCTCTTTTGGAAATCATAGTTCCTTTCTTGCTCAAATGTGAAAACATTTATAAACTTTTTTGGGAATACTTGGTTCCCTAATAACTTTTGAGAAATGAACTCAACTCTTTACTCTTTACTTTACTTGAAACTTGAGCCTTAAAACGAAGTTAAAACGTTTAATAAAGACTCTTGAAAACTTTAAGAAACTTTGCTTTGACTCGCTTCTTAACTTCTAGACTTGACTTTCAACTTCTTTGACTTTGATCTTAAATTTCCTTGAATTGGATTATGGATTCAAGATTCATGATCTCATGTTTATGGATGATTTCATGATGTTTAGATGTACTTTAGAGTGTTAGAATCGACTAGGAAACATAGGTACATCACCTAGGAACAAGTACTAAAAGGTGGGGAACGAATGAGGAGAACTGGCGTCCCTGAAACTCTGAGAGGCGCGGGGAGCCAGCCCTCAAACTTCAGAGAAGTCTGATTGGCGCTCTGGCTGGCGCGACACGCTTGAGGCCAAACTTCAGAGAAGTTTTTGTGGCGCTCTGGCAGGCGCGACTCCCCAAGCCCTTGCCCAGAAATCTCCGACTTTTCTCCTTCATTTTTCATCTCTAAACCCTCCAATCTTCCCTAGTTCTTTCCCCAAACACTTAGGGTCATTAGTACCCTCAATATACAACCAATCTAACTCTAAAAATCATCCGAAAACATGAATCAACTCACCCCCAAGCATCAACAACTCAACCAACAAGAATTCTACAATTTGTTCTTCAAGAACCTCACTTCTTCAACATGTAAACAACTCAAAACCAATGGATTGAAACAAGTTGGTTTGTGGGTGAACCAACCCAATATGGAAAGATCTCACATACCTTAATAGGGATCACCCCCGACGAATTCCACTCGCAAGCTTGGATGATCTTGATGAATTCTTGCCTTTCTCTCCCGTTCTTTCTTCCTTTCTCTCTTCTCCAAGCCCTAAGCGTTCTTTAATTTTCCAAAACTGATTTAGGTCATGTTTTAACCCCAATAAATCACTAAAAATGAATTAGGAAATTAATTAGAGAAAAGACCACTTTGCCCTTCCCTAAATCCGGATTAGGACCTTCCTCAATCCAACAGCCCAACTTCCGAAATGCATATTTCACTCATATGATGTCGAAATCGTGCAAAATCGGCCGAGTTGGAAATATCTTCCCAAGGGTTTTCCAACCATATCAAAAACTACTCCTAACTCATCCTGAGCTAGGAGTTATGGTCGTTTAAAAATGACCAAAACTCACTTTCTTAACTTAGACATAATTTTCCAGATTTCCTTAATCTTTCCAAAAGTCAATATTTTTAGATTTTTAACTCTTTCTAGTCGTTTCTAGGTGTGAGATGTTACACAAATATATGACTTCTCTAATAAATTTGGCACGATAACACCATAATGTAACTTTATAAATGATCATAAAATAGAAACAATAATAATTAACCTGAAAAGAATTGTACAAGTGTAACACAATTTTTTTTTAAGAGGAATATGATTCTTAGTTTAGATTTAGACATTATGAACTCAAAGTCATTGTGAAGTGTGAGTGAAGACTAAAGGACAAAGACAGTAACTTGTAAGGTATTGAAATTAATATATAATATTTATGCACAAGTAAAAGTAGTAAATTATTAGTCTTAATGGATTATCGATTTACCTAATAACCTAATATTAAAAATCAATACCGAACAGATAACCCAATAAGTTTCTTGGTTCGGTTTATCGGTCGGTTCGATTTTTGCACACTCCTAATCTCAACTTAATGGATAGAAACATGAATTATGAAAGGGATAGTCTTGGGAAAAGAGTAAAATAGGGTTAAAAGTACAAACCCAATGATTATGAAAGAAAAACGCATCAAAAATCACATCAAATGGATTTTTCTAGCTCCCTAAATGTTAAAAGTACAAAATGAGTTCGAATAGATATTTAACTCAGCAATTTCGTCACTAAAATCCATTTGTCGTCATGAAAATTCTATTTATTTTGTCACTAAAAGTATGCACCAGCAACCTTGAAAACATCTTTTTGACCCTTAAAACTCATTCAGAATCCTATAAACACGAACCAATAGTGCAAATGCATCATAAAACATGTGTTGGAACCAATGAAATTGTCGGATTTGAAAAAAAAATATGGTTATGACCGAAATATTCCTCGAAACACATTTAGGCCAAAAATTCAACTTTTTACCTAATTAATATCCAAATCACAACCTACGGTCTCAAGACTCTAACCGATCACCTTAATAGACCAAACTCGACGTTTTGGACTCAACAAAACTGAAGAAATCCCCATACGATGCTCGAAACTCATAATGTTGATCTAAGTCAATCATATAAAAAATTCTCAACTCAAAAAGGGACAAAATCACCAAAAATACATCTGATCACATCGGGGACCGCACCAATCATTTATGCAAACCAAACTAAGCGTGATAAAGCTAAGAGGAAGGGTAAAATGGTCATTTCACAGTTAAAAGTAAATTCACAAGAAATAAAACATTACATGAGTACCGTGTTGCTTGTTAATTAAGCGCTTACCGTCATGTCAAAAAGCTATATCCAACAATCTCCTTCCCAACTCCTGCCTTATGCAGAATGTTGCTCTTGGGAATCGCACCTACGACCTTAGCTCTGATATCACTTGTTAAGTTCAAATGCTTACTATTACGCCAAAAGTTATAGTTGATAGCAAAGGCACAACTTTATTTCTTAACTAATAAGTCTACCAAACAAGCATCATGTTCGATCATGACTCCGATCCGGACCACATAGCCCCTCTGGGCCTTGCCATAGCACATAAAAATTCATTGTGAAAGTCAAATTTATAATTAAACCAAAACCTAACTATAAACAAAATGAACTAACACTAAATAACATGTGGCAATAAATATGTGGTCTATAAAGTTTTTTCAGCTAATTAAATTCCATATAAATATATAAGTTCTAACCACTTCCTCACCACTTTCTTTTCACAGCTTCTTGTTATTTTGGGGGAAAAGAAATTATGGGCGTAAAAGGTAAGTTGATTGCTTCAATAGAGGTGAAGTGTGGAGGACATTTGATTCATGATACTCTTCACTCCAATACTCATCATATACCCAACATAAGCCCTAGTAAGGTCAACCATTTCCAGATTCATGGAGGTGAAATTATTAAGATTGGTTCAATTATTAGCTGGAAATACAACGAGGGTAAGACATACTTCTCTCCTCTCTCTCATGATAATATTTGCTTGCATCAAATTTCTATATTTAGGATCATTTCCTAAAGTCTTTTTCAAGAAAATAATGTTTGTGAAAAAAAATGTTTGACGGTGTTTGATTGGTTACCATAAATTTATTTCAAGTAAAATATTTTACATCAAAAAAGAAACGAGTAACTTGTTCTTACTTGTGGGTGGAAGTTATTTCTTTAAATCAAATTGTATTTTAACTTGGTAACTTTATTTTACTTTCTCCATCTAACACTTTAGACTTATTAATCTTTAATATTCAAAAGTTTTATCAAATCAAAACACTCTATGATTTTTAATACTATTAGTATATAATATATGATTTCCCAATATGTCTTTCACTTACTAATCAAACAGCAGAAAACATATTTTTCATTCACTAATCGAACATCAAAGAACATTTTTCTAAAGCTTTGCGGGAAAAATCTTTACATGAAATTTATTCCTTAGTACAAAACACAATATATTCTTATAACATGTCCTACTAATCCCCACATTCTCCAAAATGTGAAAAATGAAAATGAAAAATGAAGAAAAAACAAAATAGTTGGATATAATTTGACGAATGATTAGATCTTTTAAAGGATTTTATTATTTAATTTAGGAATAACATCTCATATATTTTTTGGTTTTAATAATTATAGATGGAAAAGAAAAATTTGCTAAGGAAGTGATAGAGTCCATTGATCCTCATAACAAATCAATCACTTGGAAAGTGATTGAAGGAGATGTGCTAGACTTATATAATTCCTTCAAAGTCATCACAACTAGTGAACATCAGTGGACTATATTGACATTCGTGTACGAAAAGAAATATAAAGATATACCAGAGCCCCTCACTATATTTGGTGTATGGATTGATGTGATCAAAGAGATAGATGGTCACCTTCTTAAGAAATAAAAAATCTATAATATTCAACGATTATATATGTATGTGTGCATGTTTGTGCTTGTGTGATGAATCTTTAATAATATCGGCTAGTTCTAGCTAGCATGTGATAGAAATAATGTTATATTTAAAGAATATGGATGGAGCTCCTATCAATTTACTAATTTTGTCATATATTTAGTTGACGAAAATGTTTAGAATTTTTTTAAAGAATATATATTGAAACTGTTTAGAATGATTTGCTATTCAATGACGAAAATGATTTGATATTCAAGATATTGAAACTAATTTTGTTTCACTAGAAATAACACAAGGTATGAGGATAGAGACTTTTGAGCATAATAGGTTTTCATAAATAAATAATTCGATATGGTTCGATAATTTTTATAAAATTAAGAACCTCTCCATTATTTGACACAAATATGGATTTATATAAAAATCTATAAAAAAAATATATATTAAATCTATTATTTAGTTTGGTTCGATTCATTCACATCCCTTCTTGCTAGAGTATTAATTTCATCTCACAAGCAAACCTTCAACAACATAGAGATCAATAATCAAATAATTAGGACCCTTTAATGCGAACTATTTTTTTTATGGTTTCCCATCTTGTGTTTGGAGTCGTCCACGATAGAGCTCTGACTAAATTCGGATCGCATATTGCAGGACTCATGTTCTCGAACTTAAGACCTCTGATTAAGGTTATAACAATCTCACCACTGCACCAAAACTCATATTGATGTCATAACTCCACTTAGCCTTTTGATTCCAGTTCAAATCATGCTAATAAGTTCCAAATGATATTCCTAATTAATGTAAGGTCTCAAAACATAATTTAGACCTTTAAAATAATAAACGAGAGCTTGAGTTATTATAACAAAATGCATGATATTATACATATATTGACCATTGAAAATACATACATTCATAGAAAGAAATAGACATATATAATATATTTTTCACACAATATTCTTTATTCCACACACTAGCTAGAGCTAGCCAACATCCTCAATTATTCATCACACAAACACAAACACAAACACAAATTGATATATTTTCTCTATTTCTTGAGAAGGTGACGCTCTATATCCTTGGTTAAGTCAAGGAGAAGACCCAATTGAATGAGGGGCTCTGGAATATCTTCAGTTTTCTTTTCGTATTCAATTGTCCATGTTGTCCACTCGTGTTCACAAGATAGGATAGCAGTAAAGGAATTGTACAACTCTAACACATCTCCTTCAATCACTTTCCAAGTGATTGATTTCTTGTCAGGGTCGATTGCTTCAATTACTTGCTTAATAAACTTCTTTTGTCCAGCTGTAATTATTAAAACAAACAAAATATAATAGGTGTTACTCCTTGTTTGACTGTTTAACTCCTCATGAAAACAAACAAATTTTACATGAATGGGATATTGCAAGTGCTCTATCAAAGCATTGACAAATTTAAGAAAATCATATTTAAATTTTATTCTTGTGTTCGGTACAGAGGAAAATATTTTTGATTTTTCCAAAGCATTTTGTTTAGAAAAAAAAAATGACTTCTCTAATGATAATAGAAAAGATAAGTTTCAGATGACATTCTAATTTCATTGTCTCCACTTGCTCACCTAACCATCCAACCCAACAAATCTTGTTCATTACCTTATCCCACCTCATACTGTTATGCTAGATCACATATAAATATTTTTGGGATAATAATTTTTTACTTACTTTACAATATTTAAAAAAATAAGTAAAAGACTTACTTATTTTCTAAAAAAAATATTTTTTAGAAAAATATTTTGCACATACACCAAACACACCTCCTCGATGGACAATTTTACTATTTTCTCCTATAATCGAAAGAAAAAAAAAAGACCCAATTTGAGCCGTCCTCTAGCAGCTCTAGATGATGGTGTGGATTCACGCAGCTCGAATTTGAATTAATCAGAAATTAAATTTCGAATATCCATATGAACAAAAGTTGAGTAGCCAAAAACAAATGGATTAGGAGTAATACTATTTTCCTCGTTTTTCAGTTGCATTCTCATTTTCTCAAAAAATTATCTAATGCTCTTGAATATAATTTCAATTATATTATTAATAATAGTAATATCTTTTGCATCCATACTTTTTGCTTCCTTGATGACACAAATCTACAATCTTAAGATCGAAAATGAACGATACTTAATTACTATCTGAGTAATTCACTCTTGTCTTTTAATTATATTATGTTTGGTATGAAAAAGTAATATTCCATGGAAAAAGTTCTTTTTCTGCAAAAAGAATTTTTAGTATTTGATATATGGAAAGATATAATACCAAAAGCATATACAATTAAAGATTAATAATAATATTAATAAATCATAGAATATTTAGTCCGATGAACCTTTTTGAGTACTAAATATTAGTAACTAATGTTTAACAGTTAGTTGAAGCAAATTTCTTTACTTCCACCCACAAGTGAAAATTAATTTTCTTTTGTGAAACAAAAAGCTTTACTTGAAATATATTTATGGTAATCAAACATCATTAAATAACTCTTTCAAGAATATCATTTTCTTGAAAAATACCTTTTATACTATCAAATACTCCTAAATACAGAAAATTGATGTACGTAAATCTTATTGAAGGACAGAGAATAGAAAAATGTGTGTTACCTTCATTATAATTCCAACTAACAATTGAACCAACTTTTACAGTTTCACCTTCGTGTATCTCAAAATGGTTGATAATACTAGGACTTATATTAGGTATATGATGGGTATGAATGTGAAAAAAATCATGAATCGGATGTCCTCCACACTTCACCTCCACTGAAGCAATTAATTTGCCTTTTAGACCCATATTTTCTTCAATTATAATAAGTTTTGGAAAGAAAGTGGTGAGAAAAAGTTTAGAACTTGTAACCTTTATATAGATTTTAATTTGTTGTGGGAAGCTAGCTAGTAGAAAATATTATCCACCACATATATGTATCACATATTATTAATAATGTTAATCATTTGTAGAGCCGTCAAAATAGGCTTAGCCCATGGAGTGGGCTCAACCCAACTCATTATTGGAGTAGGGTAGGGATAAGATTTTTCAAGCCCATTTAAAATTAGGGCTTATAAGCCCAATCCATATAAGTCATTGGCCCTTGAGGCTTGATCGGAGTTGGGCCGGGGTCGGTCCATGGGCCAACTATTTATTTAAGGGTAACTTACAACAATCTCACTAGTATATGAGCTAATTACTTAAATGCATGTTATGTTGTAATATTATGAATCTTACCAGATTTTAGTATGTCTAGATACATGTATTTCAGGATATATACATGAACTCAAAATTAGGTTATTTTGTTCTACATACACTCTACCCAAGTGGATTCACATGTATCTAGGATACATAGACAAATCTTGCGCCCTCGTCTCCCTTCCATCTCGCTTGCCACTCTCTTATCTCGCTCGCGTATCTTGGATGCATCACACTAGATACATGTATCTCACATATCTAGTATCCTAGATACATGTTAATTACATTAGATATTTTGCTAGTGCTATTGAAACAACACCATTATTTTTCATATTTGATTTGAAAATCTTCTCATTTTCTTAATATTACAGAATTTTAAGTTTGAAAAGAAAGAAAAAGAAGGGCTAGCCCGCCCCAGCCCTCAACCCTTCTAAGATTTGGTTGAGTTGAGCATTTTCAGGTCCTTCCAAATGAAAAGTTGGCCCGCCCTTTCCCTTCAAATTCCTTAGCTTGCGAGGCTTGGACCGGGTGGGGCTGGGTCGACCCTTTTTTACAACTCTAATCATTTGTGTTTAATTAGGTTTTCGTCTAGTAATCACTACTAAGAATGTCAAAATCAACCTCACGAAATTGCTTTTTTAATTATTTTTGTAATGATCCAATCCGTCTTTATTTAAATGCACTTCGTGTGGAGTCTTAAAAAATTCTTGAACTTAGGTGCAAAATCAAATTTGGGGCACATGGCAGAATTATTAAAATTTGAACTGATCCAGGCTAACGTCAACCCACCATAGAGGGATGCCTTCCCTTACGGTGGCGTCTCTATAGCGCTTGCAAGGCCACTATAATGAGGGTGACAGAATCAAACCCTAGAAAAAATATTGTCTTTTATTTTTCTTCCCATTTTTCTTAGACAAAATATGTGAGGGTTATTCTAAAAGTTCTCCTAGGCCACTTTATGCTCGAGGACAATGGAGGAGAGGGATGCATAAGGAGGGGTAAAACCCAATGCTTCCCGGCCAATGTTCATCAAGATTCGTTCCAAGGAGCAAGGAGTTGCATCCATAGTCTTTCAATAGCTACTTGACACCCAGGTAGGTAGTGGCGGACCCCGAATTTTTTCTCAGGGGTTCAAAGTATAAAAAAAAAGTTCAGGTGGTAATACAATGCACAGTCAGCATAGTAGCCCTTCGACATTCTCTTTGTACAAGAATCGTAGATATTTCATTGGTTCATAAAAGTAAAGACTAAACTAATCAAAGATATCGAGGACAAAGATACATTGATAATAATAATTTTAGTGGATCGACTGAATTACATAAGTTAATTCCTAAAACATGTGAAAATTAAATGATGAAAAAAGGAGCGAGATGGGGAAGAAAGATATTTACCTTATCATGCTAAATTTAACTTACTTTATCATACCATATTAAGCATTTATTTCTACTTTTATCATGGTCCATCGAACATTCTTAAAATTTCTTATGTTTTTTATACTTTTATTTTGTAATGTTATACTTTATTTTTCACTTTTAAAATTTTTTAAATTAATATTCATTCAATCACATATTACTATGAAAATCGTCAAGATTCTCTAAAAGTGTGTAAGAATAGAGTTACTAATATTATAATGCATATTCAGAAGACAAATAAATAGCATCGTCAATTTTTTTAGTTCATATAGTTCAATTTACTAGGTTAGCTATAATTTGTAAAAAAGACAAATAACGAATAAATAAAATAAGTTTAGTTTCCATTTCTCTAAAATAGAATTAAAAATATAAAAGAAATTTCATGAATTCTATTAAATTAATATTTTAAAAAGAATGTTGACGATGTTTAAGTTTCTTCATTCAATTACATCTAATTTACCTTTTCTGTTAAAAAATAAATTATATTTCTATATCAATTTAAAGTTAAATATAATTTACCATTTTTAAAAGAACTATTCAAGTTAGTATATGAAAAAAGAGTTACATTGAAACAAAATGAATAATAGATATAAAAAGAATAAAAAATAAAAATCAAATATAATGTGTCTAATAAATTTAAACAAAAACAAATTAAAAAGAAGAAATGGAATAAAAGGAAAAATAATGGAAAAATTGTATAAAATAGCAAACTATTAATTCAAATTAAATGTTATAACCACAGTTTGATTTAATTGTAACCTGTAGCAAACAGTTGTCATTCGCCTCTCTCCCCAGCTTTCTCGCTCCCCACTCTCCCTTTTTCGCTTGCCACTCTCTCCCTCACCTCTCTCACTTTATACAAACACAAATGTATAAAATGCGTTTGTGTTTGTATAAAGCGAGAGAAAACTGTATATACAAATATAAATACATATATTTTCAGCCTATATACTTATAATTATACAAATACAGATCTTCCCCTGCCGAGTTCTCTTTTGCTTTTCCCTCTTTCTCGCTTTATACAAACACAGATTATACAAATTACAATATATAATTTGTGTTGTATAAAGTGAGAGAGAGAGAGAGATTTGATATACAAATATTTTATTTCGATTCAATTGTATACAAATTCAAATTTAATGCAGATATACAAACACATAAAATTGAATTGAGAGGCTGCCAACGATTTATACAAATGAGAGGCTACCAACGATTTATACAAATGAGAGGCTGCACGCGATTTATACAAATGAGAGGCTGCCAGCGATTTATACAAATCTGATACTCCATAGCAAACATAAAATTTGTTATGGAACGCAATTATACAAACTATAGCTATAGCACACAAATATGATTTTTATGTTTGCTAAACCTAAAATTTACTCAAAAACAATGAAAAAGAAGAAGAAGGTCTAAGCCCAAAAGTTTAATTTTCAAAAGCATTAAAAAGAGGGAAAAAATGTTGTCCACGGGATTTGAACCATGACATAGGTGCAATTTTTAAACGACTTATCCACTGAGCCAAGCCTATACTTTATTTTTAGAGGGTTCATTTTAATATATATACGCATAAAATCAGAATTTGACGTTATATACATAGTGTAATTTTTTGACGCGGGGTTCGGGTGAACCCCCTAGGCTCCACCTAAGTCCGCCCATGCAGGTAGGCTAGATTTTTTTAACTGAATAGTTAAACCTGTATTATTCATGTTATGTTTGATAAACTTTTGGGATATTTCATGCTTAGTCCTTCGGGCACGGAGTCTAGATGGTTGAATGTAACTAGTTATGGTTAGGCTGATGAATGACCTGATTAGTTATTGTTGGCTTTATGATAGTTGTTTGGTGTCATTCGGGAAGGAATTCTCTCGGATAGATAATGGTTGACTATTTTCCCCATCTTTAGGTATATGTGCTTGTTAACTATATCGTTAGTGATGCATGCATGATATATGATTTGGGGATTGGAAGGATATTAGATGAAATGAAAGAGGTTGTTAATAACATGCAATAAATATGTTACATGAATGTGCATGTGTGATCGTGATTAATTATGGTTGTGTTAGTGTTATGTACAAAAAAAATAAAAAAAAAAAAAAAAAAAAAAAAAATATATATATATATA
>JAJONZ010027227.1:0-12992 GCA_029582445.1 Solanum paucissectum
GAAGTAATTTGACTAAACGAACATAATTGTTGGTTAAAGTTAAGTCTGAACCATTTTCCTCGTGGGATCGACCCCAACCTACAAGTTGGGTTCTTTACTTGATAACGATCGCTTATGCTTCTGAAAAGAGGTGTAATTTGAGCGTATCATTAAGCCACGACTGTAAATCTTTTTGAGTGCATTTGAAATGATCTCTTTTGTACTCACATAATGCTTTACGTATTTGATCTGTATTTGATCTGTCATTGTTGATTTTGTGACACCTTTTAAATGAGAAGCCATTTTTGGATATGGTTTAAAGAAATTTCCTATGTTGCTTATATAGTTTTTTTGTCACCATCATACATCAAATGTTTTTAATAAAATGAATAATAATTGATTATTAAGAAACAATGAATATTATGTATAATTTTACAATGTATGATTGAATTCTTGAATTTCTTTACAATGAATCATTTAACAAAAAACTATATTACAATGAATCATACACATACATTGTACTTTATGAATAATAAATTTAATATTTATGTGAAATCAATAAATATGATACATAAATTAGTAAGATACAATGATTTTGATGTATTGATTGTACTTTATGTATAATAAACTTTTTTTATGTGAATTCAATAAATATGATACATAAATTAGTAAGACACAATGATTTTTATATAATCAAAATTAACCTTCATTAAATCTCAAACCATTCATTAAATTAATAAATATTAATTTATCGATTAAATAATATCTCTATAAAATAATAAAATTTTATGGTGCCACCTATATTAAATTATAGAGGTTTTACTGTATTTTAAATAATTTGGGTACCCAAATCATTTAAGATGGGTAATTTGAATGGACACCCATATAAATTATCCATTCTGCCATCCCTAATTACACTGATCTTCCCCTGATGGTGCATAATAGTAATATCATAGTCCTTGAGTAACCCAAATCATCCAAGCTGCTTCAAATTAAAGTTTTTCTATTTGAAAATGTACTTTAGGTTACGATGAACGTGAATACCTCACAATGCACACTTTATAAGTAGTGTTTTCACATCTTCAAGATAGGTTTCAACTCCATGTCTTGAGTGAGGTAGTTCTCACGCATCTTAAGCTATCTAGACGAATCAAAAGACATCCCAAATCAATATGTGGAACATCATAATACACAACATATCACTTATATCCTAATGATAATGTCAAAACTTACATTGTGATCAATATAGTTCTGAGCTTTGGAAATCTCACACTCACACGATTACCTAGATAGAACACCTTTTTGTGTCACTATAACCAAAATTCCTTTATGAACCACCTATAATGACTTGTCAGGCCTAAGACACTCTAAGTTTCTATAGGTTTATTCGGTCTAGAATAACTCTGAAAAAATCTTAATCTTCTTCCGATCAACTCTAATATCTTCATTACTTACCATGTGATCCAAGAAAGATACCGAATCAAACATAAATTCACACTTGAATAACTTAGCATACAACTTTTGTTCCTTCAAAACCTAAATCATCATCTTCAAATGTAGTTCATGTTTTTCCCTAAGAAAAATATATAAAAATATCGTCAAAGAATACAATAACAGAGAAATCCAAGTACGACTTGAACACATGATTTATCAAGTTCATAAGTATTGTCAATGCATTAGTCAAACTAAATGATATAACAAAGAGCTCATAGTGCCCATATAGGCTAAAAGTTGTCTTGAAAATATCTGGAGCTATAATCTTCAACTTGTGATAACTCCATCTCAAGTCAATCTTTGAAAAGACAGAAACACTCCATAGTTGATAAAAAGATCATCAATACAAGGAAAACAATATTTATTCTTGATTGTAACATTGTTCAGCTGCCTATGTTCAATACACACGCATTGTGCAATCCCTCTTATTCACAAATATGACAAGTGCACCCCCAGGTAAGACACTCAATCTATTAATTCTTTACTCAATAAATCCTGCAATTGTTCCTTCAACTTCCTCAACTCAACACGCGCTACATTCTATATGGAGAAATAGAAATGAATTGAGTATCTAATCTAAAATCAATACTTAAGTCAATACCCTTACTGTGAGGAATACCAGAAAAATAGTAGGAAAAATATTACGAAACTCTCCAAGTACAGGCACAAAGTCATGTACAGTAAAACCTCTATAAATTAATACTCAGTAAATTAATAATCTCTCTAAAATAATATTTTTCTCCGGTCCCGACTTGGGCCAATGGAAAACATCACCAATTTCGATAAGATATTAATATAATATATTTCCAGAAGACCCCTATATAAATATATGGTCCCATTAATATCATAAATTAATAATTCTTTAAAATTACAGATATATCTAAGACAATTTAGTGAAATATGATTCTATTGTGTTCTGTTTTATCTTAAAATTTAAATCTAGTTGAAGCTCATTCCTAACTTTTCTTATTGCATCCAAGCTAAGAGATCTAGTGTTGTCTTTTTCGAACTCCACCATAAAATTCTGAAGAGTTCTATATGTGATAAGTGCTTATTTACGCATAACTGGTTCCAAAGGTATAGTATCATCTTCAACTTCATCATCAACATTGCTTTTTCCGATCGTATCCACAATTTCTTCTAAGTTGTGGACCTCGGAACGTGTATCACTTTCACCCGGATAATCCAACAGGTTATTGACATTCATTTTATTATGGTAATCGAGATCTTTAATCAGGAATCAAGCTCATGAATACCGTTTTCACAAGTGGGTTCATTCAAATTCTCTGAGATTGCATCCCCAAACGAAATTTGAAGTGTCAAAAATAATTTGCTATTGTTTCTTGTTGAACATTTGTTTTCCAAGCAGGGATTGAAAAATTGATAGCATCCAAAACATTAATCTTTATTGAATCAGTTTATCCAATTTCATAGACTTCTAATAGCCTACGATAAAATCTGATACGATAATACATCTTGAAAGCTCTTATTATCCCAACATCATCATAAGGTTGAATTTTGGATGTCATGTTGGGTGGCAAGAAAAACAATTCAACATTTTGTAATCCTTCAATATTTCTATTTTGGGCTGGACAATTATCTACCATAAGCAAAACTCGTCTACCATATATTTTGTGGTCAAACCAATAAATATATTCATCAAAAGGACACTTGCCATCCATGCTCTTTTGTTTGCATGATAATGACAATTCAAGCTATTCATGTTAACATTTTTGAAGCAATGTGGCTTTGCATATTTTCCAATAATCCATAAAGGAATTTTTTTCCAAATCCATCTTCGTTGCAACAAATAACAATTGTGAGCCTTTCTTTGTCCTGCTTTCTTCTTTCAAGTTGTTTCGTAGCAATAGAATTATTAGCTTGTAACCTGTAAAATAAACCAGTTCCATCCATATTAAAAACATCTTTCATAGGAAATTGATCTATTTTTGTTTTTATGGATTCCAATTTCGTCTCCATGTCTTGTATATCAACTGAACCACTCTCTCTGAAATGACGAAATGACTTGATACCATGTCTTAACTTTAATTTTTCAAGCCAACCTAGAGATAATTTGTGGTCAAAATCTTGCTGAGGATATAAAAGTTTCGTTGCATCTATTGCCTTCTCAAAAATTAACTCTCCTGTTATATTCACACGGTCTTGATATTGGAGAAACCACTCATAAACAACCTTCTTCATGTCTGGATATTGTATTGGCTTGTGTCGCTTGATATTCTTTCCTTTTTCTAAGTCAGCCGAAAGATATTTAGCTGATCATTTGAGTGTGTTTGATATTGTACATTGGCTAACTTTCAAATGAAAGTTTTAATTAAACCACGATTGTAAATCTTTTTTAGTGCATTTGGAATGATCTCCTTTTTACTCACATAATGCTTTACGTATTTGATCTGTCATTGTTGATTTTGTGACACCTTTTAAATGAGAAGCTATATTTGGATATGGTTTAAATAAATTTCCTATGTTGCTTATATAGTTTTTTTGTCACCATCATACATCAAATGTTTTTAATAAAATGAATAATAATTGATTATTAAGAAACAATGAATATTATGTATAATTTTACAATGTATGATTGAATTCTTGAATTTCTTTACAATGGATCATTTAACAAAAAAATATATTACAATGAATCATACACATACATTGTACTTTGTGAATAATAAATTTAATATTTATGTGAAATCAATAAATATGATACATAAATTAGTAATATACAATGATTTTGATGTATTGATTGTACTTAATGTATAACAATTTTTTATGTGAAATTAATAAATATGATACTTAAATTAGTAAGATACAATGATTTTGATATAATCAAAATTAACCTCCATAAAGTCTCAAACCATTCTTTAAATTAATAAATATTAAATTATCGATTAAATAATATCTCTATAAAATAATTAAATTTTATGGTGCCACCTATATTAATTTATAGAGGTTTTACTGTAGTTGGTTTGCTTACTGGGATTGGATTAGTGTCTTAATGGTTTAGGATTTTTTTTATTGTGACATATATATATATACTAGTTTCTGGCCATGTGTCACGCACGTGTTGTAACACCCCGTAACTGAAAGAACTAGAAATAAGTTAAAAAGTGGAAATAGTCATTTTTTGGAAGAATATAAAATTTTGGAAAATTTGTTAAGTATGTTAAGTTGGATTTTTGGTCAACTTCAAACGATCATTACTCCTATCTTAGGATTAGTTAGGTGTGTTTCCAGATATCGTAGGAAAGATCTTGGAATAATTTTTCCAACACCGCCAAGTTTGCGCTATTTCGAGTTCGTATTAGTGAGATATGACCATTTGAAGTTGGGTTGTTCAAATAAGGAAAGTCTAAAACCGGATTTTGGAAGGGTATTTTAATCTTTTCCTTACCCAATTATTTTCATTGGTATTTTAATCCATTTTTAGGAGTTTAATTGGGGTCAAATCAGAATTTGGTCAGTTTAGAAAATTGGAAATCTACGCTAGGGCTTGGAGAAAGGAGAAAAGAGGAGAAAGAAGGAGAAAAGGCAAGATTCGTCAAGAACGTTCAAGTTTGATTGTGGATTTCACCAAGGGTTCAATCCTACGAGGTATGTGAGATTACATAGCGTTGGGTTAGTTCACCCACACGCCAAACATGTTTAATTCAGCGTAATTTTCATCCAAAATGATTGAGAATTTGATGTTCTTGAGTTATGTTCTTGAATTGTTTTCATTCTTGAACTTATATGGGATTGATGGGTTTTCTTGAGATGTTTTAGTGATGTTAAGAGTTGTTTCGAGTTAAATTCTAGTGTACATGTTTTGAGTATCTGAATCTAAGAAGATATTGAGAAAAAGAATTGGGTTTAATCGAATTAAGGTCAGAAATCGGGAAGAAAAATTCGTCAGATCGCACCTGGGGAGGGTCTGGCGCGGCGCGCCCCATCTGCGCCAGAGAAGCTGGGGCAGATCACCTGCAGTGCACCAGAAATGAGCCCCAGTAACTTAGGGGATGGTGCGGCGCGCCAGGGACGCGCCCGGGTCGTTTGCCCCCACCCATTTTTCATCGTTTAGCCCGTTTAAGTCCTTCTAAAGTGTACTAACACTTCCTATTGATTCTAAGTACTCTAAATAATTTCTAAACATCTAGAAATCATCCAGAAATATGAATCATAACCTTGAATCCATAAATTCAAATTCAAGAAAAGTTAAGAGCCAAGTCTAGGAAATTCTTAGAGTCCTTTCAAGAAGTCTTTTGCAAATGTTTTTAACTTTGTTTTAAGACTTAAAGTTCAAGTTGAGTAAAGAGTAAAGAGTAAAGAATGAAGTTCATTTCTTCAAAGAGTTTATGGGGACTATGTAATCCCAAAGAGTTTAAAATGTTTTCACATTTAAACAAGAAAAGGAAACCTTGATTTCCAAAGAGCCTTTGAGCTAGTTTCAGAAAAGAGTAAACGCTTTCACAATTAAGCAAGAGATGAAACTTTGATTTCCAAGATAGCCTTTGAGCTAAGTTTTTGAGCAATTATCTCAAATCACAGAAAGAAGTATGTTTTTAAACATAAGAGCTAGTATCATATTTTGGGAGTAGTATTGAGCACCTATATGGAGGAGAGTTCAGACAACTCACAGCCCCCATAAACCATGTAGCCACCATGGGTAGAAAAAAGAGTCATACTTTTTAGATGATTTTGTAGTGCTTTTTAGCATAGACTAGTGGATTCACTTAGTAGTCAGGTTCTATACCCTCGGCAAGGTATAGGACGGCCCTGGCAGTGTGAGGCAAAACGTTGTAGCATCACAATAGCTCTTAAGTGATGGTTGTAGGTTAGAAAAACTCCCACAGAAGTAATTGTATTCTTATATACACAATTTAATTGTATTTTTACATACATTTCAGAGTTATATTTGTATCTTTGCATACATACAGAGTATTATTGTATTTCCAAAATACACAGAGTTGACATCCATGTTTTAAACAACTTTTCTTTATATTGCATCTGTTTTAAACTTCTTTATATTGAAATGAGTTCATTTAAGTTGAGTTGAGTTGAGCCAGGTAAGTTCTTCAATTCCTTTCAAGCTTATGTCTTGTTTTAGAATTCCCCTCGCATACTCGTACATTCAGTGTACTGATGCCATTTGGCTTGCATCTTCTTATGATGCAGACACAGGTAACCAGGATCAGCATCTGGCGCATCGTTGATCCAGTTGAGCACTCAGAGTCTATGGCGAGCCTTCTTGCTTTCCGGAGGATCCCTTTCATTTCTTTCAGTATTATTATTAGTTCATTAGGATGTCATGGGTCTTGTCCAGACATCCATCTCAGTTGTTTAGAGACTTCATAGACAGTCAGATATTTTTTCTTGAGTTTCTATTCCCTGTTTTAATGGTTGAGACTTGAGTTGCCATTTTTGGCCAGTGAATGTTATCTTGATACATTCTAAGTGTTTATTGAGCAGTTCAGTTTACTTTTACAAGTATTTTTCTTCATGAGTTAAGTCTTCCGTTGAGTAAGTAAGCCAGATCAAGGATTCGCTTGGGGCCAATAATGGTTCTCGAGTGCCAGTCTCCCCCTAGGGTGTAGGCTCGGGGCGTGACACGTGTATCCTAATTTAATTGATAATATTTTTTTATAACAATATAGATAGTCAAAATATGTTTCTTATGTCCGGTGTAAACTAGTGTATATATATAGAGAGAGAGATAAATATAATATTAAAATATGTGTATAATGATAAATAGAAAATTTAATGTGAAAAGACTTACATGCTCAATTTATTCGATGTCATCTAAACTTGAAAAGTGTACCCATATAATTTAGTTAGATATGCATGGTATAAAATGAGTTCATTAGTTATATTATTAGGTGTAAATATGTGATATAATTATATTGTACCTAATACTTTTTTATAGATGTTATTTTTAATTGTGTATGTTCCACTTCTATGTTTCGATTTCTTTATCATGATCAAAACTTTTATTGTAGATATTGATATCTCTCTAGTTGGTGGTGTTTTTTTGTATCAACTTATTATGTTATTGATTTGTGATACGATTTTTTACATTATACATTTTTTACTTTAAGCATTTCCAAAAATGACCTAAAGAAAGAAGAATTTATCGCTAAAGTTATTGATATATAATAACATAAGTTATATGCCAATTATAGCAAGTTAATTATAAAAAGTATATGTAATAATAATTGAAGATGAAGATCAGAGTCTAAGCCTATAATATTTGTCATAACAAAGATAGAGAAAATTTCTTGTTGTTCGGATACCTAGCATCATGTCAATAAAACTATGTATGGAGAACAAAAAATTGATAAATTGATATTTTTATTTGAATTTCATTTGCACTTTTTCTTAAGCAAATATAATGTACTCTTTCAGTTTAAAGAAGAATTTATTGATATTTTTATTTGAATTTCATTTGCACTTTTTCTTAAGCAAATATAATGTACTCTTTCAGTTTAAAGAAGATTTTTTTTCATCTAAAAACTTCTACAACAAATTGCAATATGCAAGTAGATAATAAATTAAATTTCTAACAGAATAAAATAATTAACAAAGTACTAAAGGAATTACTCTCTAACAATATGCATGGAAGTATATACATTTAAAATAATTAATCTCCGTGTTTATAACATTCAGTGAAAAGTGTATTGTACATTACTAAATCTTTCATTGGGACAAATAGTTCCGACTTAAAAGATAATTATTTTTTAATATTAAATAACATATATACCATCTCAAACATATCAAGAATGAGATTTAAACCACATATAGATACATATAAACCATAGATATACATGAAAAAGAAGAATTTCTTACCGATAGAACACATAGAATAATAGGACAAAGATAACTTCTTGTAAGCATTTATATAGTATTGTAATGTAAAGAATAAGAAATGATTCTAAAAGAGAATTATTAATGCAGAAGATCAAAGGTAGAATCAATCTTAATAACTAAGCACATCGTGAATGGTCATGTTCTGAATGAATTATAACTTAAGTGTGAAGCATTAAACTACTCTGGGATTGAGTATAAACGAAAGAAGCTCAAAGGATAACAATTAAAACCTCATTAAGAAATGATAAGCTCTAACACCTAACCATGTATTTGGTCTAATTATGTCACGACCCAGACCGTCGTGATTGGCACCCACACTAACACACCGGTGAGAAAACCACTATTACAGCCCAAACCAAGTAACTAATCAAAAAACTAAGATATTTAAGTTTATGAAAGCAGAAATAATAGCTAAAAACTGAAGTTCTCATAAACTTCAACAAAAGATCTAACAACTAACAATGCGGAAGAAATAACCTAGAACCTGAAAGTCAATGTACCAAAACATCTAACAATGAACCAAGTCTAAACAAGAAGAGATACAACCCCAACTAATGAACTAAGCAACTAACTAGAACAAATGTCTAAGTCCGGAAATAGTGGACATAGACGAAAGGAGAACTCATGGCAGCCTGGAAGAATCGGCTCACCCCTGAATTCGAACGACGGTCACAGATCTTCTAAGCGAGGTCTGTCAGTAGCCGCTTGAAGATGCCATGTACTCAACAAAAATAAGAGCAAGTGATGTATCAGTACACAACTACAGTGTACTGGTAGGATCACGCGGCTATCCCACTAAGTTCAGCATAAGCAAGTCAAGACAACAATATAATCACATGCATATATATTGAACATGTACAATTATTATCAACATTATGAACAACTTCATATTTCGCAAGATACACAATTAGGTCACGTCATTGGTCCTCTCATGGAACCCAAACCCAAACAGTTAGCTTACCGGAATGCGGTACCTGATCCAATAATTATTCCGAAACGTGGCAACCGATCCCATAGTTATGCCGGAACGTGGCAACCAATCCAAGTTAGTTATGCCGGAACGTGGAAACCGATCCATTCAACACACCACAATCACAAACACAAGTATATCTTCAAGATCATACATTTAAGTCATGATTTCATGGCAATCATCATTCATCTATCTCATTTACAACAAGTGTGATCAACATTGCAACATTCATACATATACAAGTATCATAATGAAGCAAGAACAAGCATACATCACACAATCATAGAATCACAACCACCACCTACCTCGAAACAAGCTTGAAACCCTAAGAAACTTGATCCTTCCCTTTTCGAATTCGTTCAGCTTGTTCTTGGTCTACAAACAATCAATACAATACGGAAATCAATAAACAATCACTAATTACCCGAATTGCTAACAATTCTATGAACCCTAGTTCATACCCATGATCCCAAGTATCCAAATTAATGTTTTTTCCACCATAGAATCCATGACAAAACCCTCCCTCATCATTAATTATCCATTCTATTACGTTCTACGAATCGAAAAACAGATTCGGGGAGTGAAAAGCTTACCTTTAGCATCAAGAATGGTGAAAAATGAGTAGGAGTCGCCTGGGGTTCGTTCTTTAGCTCTAAAAGTCGAAAAGTGCATAATAAGGTCATTTAGGGGTTTATTAACGACCTTAAGTCGCGTCGATCCCGCCACACCGACACCCATCCCGCTACAGCGGCCCCGCCAGAGCGGAAAAACTCAGCGCCAAGGTGGCTGGAACAAAACAGAGAGCTATTTTGAGAATTCCAAAATCCTCATTTCACAACACACCTCAAACCCACGACGCTCAGAAAATACCCTTTACGCTAAGATCGATTTCGGGAGTTCTACTCACCCAAATTTAATTTCGTAAAGTCGTACGGATTCCTTAACGAGTTATCTAACTACTCATGTAATCAAAATCATAATTAACTCACCCGATTGTTAACAGATTTTCCTACACCTTAAAGACTCCGATTTCGTCCAAATCTGGACTAGGTTGGGAAAATCCAAATACTACGAAAAAGTTTTTCGGCCCCAAATTTTCCCCCGTTGTCATTTTTATAACAAAGGAAACAGGTCGTTACAAATTAACTTTTTATTATTTATTTAATAAAAAAATAATAAAGGATATTTTCGTAATTCAACTTTGAGGTAAGAATCTTCCCACTTTTAGTAATATATATATATATATATTAAATTGTATAATACTTTATACGAAAAAAACAAGAAGGAATAACTAATACAAAAATATCTCTCTCTCTCTCTATATATATATATATATAAAGGAGAAACACAGAGAAGGTGATGTGACACCTCTCTATGGTCTCCAATCATATTTATCTATTTCTCCTTTTTTTTGGACCGTTTTTCCTTCATTATTTATTTATTTTATTTTTAATATCTTAAAAGGTTTTCACATTCAATTACTCAACTTTTCACCTACCACTATATATAAGTAATAACTTTTCAAATAAGAATAACTACTAATAACTCACACATCTTCAACTTATACTCTTAATAATATTCATAACTATTTTTTTTAATCTTCATAACCCCCAACATTTAATTTATAAGTTTATGTCTTATGGTATTCCTCCTCTTTGTCTATATAAATTCATATTTTGTATCAAAAAAATTGTCATTCAAAGTTATTCTTTCACTTCTCCATCGCCATATCATACATTAGGGTGAGGAAGAAAATGTTAATCATCACATCATATGGTTGCTTTCAACAAAGTCATAAAGAATCTATGAGTAAGAATGCTTCTATTAAGTTTTGAAATTATACGTTTTTTACTTTAATTTATGTTATATTATTTATTTATTTATTTATTTTGAGTCAATTTAACTAATCTTTGAAACTAAATTGAATAAATTCATGGAGTAACTAACAATTTCATATAAGTATATTCTTAATTTGTGCTTATAGGGATGAAGAAGAAAGTTGAGGAAGATACAAAAAAGTAGAGAAAATTGTGAATTTTAGAAGAAGATGATGTAGAGTCTTACAATAAAATTATTGTTATAGTAATTTTATGTTTTTAGTTTTTCTTTCCTCTTCTCTATTTTCCATTTATGTACTTTATTGAAGAACTTAAAATATACTTTAAAATTCTTTTAATTGTAGTTTCTTACATTCTCTGTTTTCTTAAAGTTGTATTTAAAAAACGTAATGGGAAGAGAATAAAATGATAAGTAAGGCAAATCAGAAGACTAAGAAAGAGAACTTGATAAAGAATTTTTTTTTAAAAAAAATATGACTATAGTTGTACATACATAATTCATTAGGCAAAATTATGATCAGTTCTTGTGAATTTTTATTATGAACTTTTTGCAGCATCCTAAAACGAACATTATATACTTGAAGTTACTATTTATTTACATGCTGAAGTGCATTCCTAAATTCAACATTACGATTAGAAGTATTTTAAAGAACGAAAATTTGATAACTTATTAAAAAAAATGCTATCCAAGCAATGAATTAAAAAATATTGACAACAAACTAGAGCATTTGTATAATTCTTAAGAAAAACTAAAGAAACTAAAAATATTATATCAATACTTTCATTTTCAAAAAATATATATATAAGGTCATAAATTTATGTTTATATAAAACTTGAATGAAACAACACCTCTTTTAACTTTATATTAGAATACATCTTTTTAAATTTAAGAATTTTTATTTATTCTCACATTTTAATGCAATATTTAACTTATCTTTTTTGTTTCCTCCTCTCTTTTGGTTTCTCCCTATTTTTATGTAACTAATGCATGTAAGAATTAATTAAGAAAAAATATAAGAATTAGTTTTTCAATTATTCACTATTAATATCTTATCATTTTTCCTATTTTCTCACCATAGACAAGGTGATATGGCACCTCTCTTTACCAAAGATCTTATTTATGTTTTTCTCTTTTTTTATTTGGTAAATTTCACTATATTTTAATTTATTATTATTATTTTAATAAGTGTCAATTACTACTCTCTCCATTCATTTATATTATTTATTGTAAAATCTTAAATGTCTCAAAATTTATTATTCCTCTTATTCTTATTCTTATTCTTATTCTTATTCTTTGTTGTAAATTTAAAGACCTAAATATTTATCACTCCAACCTTTCGTTTCTCCATAAAGAATAAAAAATATATATCTATCTATATATAATATAAAGCAAGATATTAAAAAGTGATTTGACACCTCTCTTTGGCCAAGGATCCTATTTATTTTTTCTCATTTTTGTTGTTGTTGTGATTTTCACTATATTTCTATTTATTATTTCTATTAAAAAAAAATTAAAAAGTGATTTGATACCTCTCTTTGGCCAAGGATCCTATTTATTAATTTTTTCTCATTTTTGTTGTTGTTATGATTTTCACTATATTTCTATTTATTATTACTATTAAAAAAATGTGTCAATTACTATTCCCTTCATTAATTTCTATTATTTATTGTAAGAATTTAAATATCTCAAAATTTACTACTCCACTTATTCTACTCCCTCTGTCCCAATTTATATGACTTACTTTCCTTTTTAGTCAGTCCCAAAAAGAATGACACATTTCTATTTTAAGTAACAATTTGCCTATAAAATGTCTTTTTTACCCTTAATGAAATGATTTACAACCACACAAATTTCT
>JAJONZ010027231.1:0-11835 GCA_029582445.1 Solanum paucissectum
GTTATTCTTCCTCCCAGAGATAGGTATTGTGTCTTCCAGGTGGCTAATTTTTTCTCAGTCTTCTCCACAATTCCATCCCATATTTCTAATTCTTTGTGTTTGTTACCCAATGGCATCCCTAGATATGTAGTTGGGAGATTTTCTATCTTACAACTCAAAATATTTGCTAAACACTGGATGTTAGCTACTTCCTTGACTTGAAACATGCTGCTTTTTCTCCAGTTCACAGAAAGCCCTGACACTGCCTCAAAGATTACTAATATTATTCTGTTGAAACACACCTGCTCAACCTTGGTCTCACAGAAGATCACAGTATCATCTGCATACAATAATTGGCAAATTTGTAGACCTTCCCCAGCTTGGCTGCCCACTTTGAACCCTTTTAACCATTTCTTCTGAGTGGCCACCCTTATCATACTATTAAGTCCTTCCATAGCTAGAATAAAGAGGAAAGGAGAAAGAGGATCACCCAGCCTCAGCCCCCTTTCTGAGGGAAAAAAACCAGCAGGTTCTCCATTAATCAATATAGAGAATCTGACAGTTTTAATGCAAAATCCTATCCACTTCAGCCATTTCTCTCCAAACCCCATTTGTCTCAGGATGTTTAAGTAAATCCCAGTTCACATGATCATAGGCTTTCTCAATATCAAGCTTACACATGATTCCTGGGGTTTCACCTTTAATCCTTGAATCTACACATTCACTGGCTATTAGAGCTGCATCTAGGATCTGTCTGCCCTGTATGAAGGCCATTTGATGTTTGTTGACTAGCTTACTGATTACTTTTTTCACTCTTTCTGCCAGAAGCTTGGCAAAATTTTTATAAACTCCACCAATAAGACTTATTGGTCTAAAGTCTCTAAGTTCAGTTGCCCCTGGCTTCTTTGGAATAAGGGCCACATAGGTGGCATTGAGGCTCCTCTCAAACTCGTGTCTTTCGTGAAAATGGTTTACTGCATTCATAAAATTAAACTTAAGCACCTCCCAAAAACTCTGAAAAAAACACATGGGGAAGCCATCGGGGCCAGGTGCCTTGTCACTAGCACATGACTTGATGCACTTCAAAACTTCAGCCTCCTCAAAGTGAGTTTGCAACCAATCTCTTTCTTCCTCACTAATAGTTTCCAAGCCTTGCAACTTAAATTCCGGTCTCCACTGTTCAGTCTTTGTATACAACTTTTGATAAAAGTTGATGATTTCTCCTTTAATATCTTCTGGATCTGAGATAGAGTTTCCTTCCACCACCAAAGTGTCAATAGAATTAAACCTTTTGTGAGCTGTTGCAACCCTATGGAAATTTTGTGTTTTTATCACCTGTTTTAAGTCATTGTATTCTAGATCTTTGTCTCCATGCTATTTCCTCTTGTTTGGCAACCTCCTCAAATTCCATGGCTAGATGATAGCATGTGAGACTTTCCATATTAATTTATAATGTTCATAAATTTAACAGGTACAAAGTGGTGGCAAAAAACATAATTAGCTAAGTTATGAGATTTAATGTCATCCAAACATGACATACCTCCTAATTACGTCATGTTAACTGAAAAATGAATACTTCCTATATATCCTTTCAGATGTAAATGGCAGATCCACACGTTCACTTATATAAAATAACTTCAGTAATGCCACATTATCTGTCTGAGCAGCTATGCTTTTTAGATATTCTTGATTATATATATTCCCAAATTTGGACATACCTACTTGTTTACTGGTTTGAATAGTTTGCTTACTGAGTTCACAGTAGTTTATAAATTCTGGAAGCCTAGTCTGCCCTTGTACTTGGCTTTTCATTTCTCCAAGTTAATAACCCCTCTTACTAATTGTTGTTTTTCAACATCTTGCAGTATAATGGCCTATCTGGAGTTCGGTTGGCGAATGGAGTTTGCTATTCTAGATTTTACTTGGCTACCGTGCAGGTAGACTCATATTACTGGGCTTCGTATAGTTCTCGTACGGTCACCATTACCCAAATGGGTAATGGTTCAGATATACGATTTCACTTGGGTATTGGCTACATAGGATACCGGTTTTTGTGAGTGTTTCTTATTTGAATCGCAAAATGGGTCCATGCTGTAAGACTATGCCTGGGTGCAAACATTGAGCAACAGAGACAGAATTAATGCTGATACACTTGGAACTATAGAATAAATAGAGAGTTAATAGCAAATATGGAGCTGTAAATGATGAACATAAATGTCAATGTGATGACTACATTTTACTGTAAATTCATAGTCTTCAAGCCAAGTGCTCTGAACAAATATACTTTGTGATTAGAAAATTTTGAATAGAATATACTAATGCGTAATTGTTCTGTCCATTACCTACTTAACTTGAAAATGAGCGGATTGAAATGTTTTAATTATCTCTCTATTTTGATTACCGCATTTAATTTGTCCTTTTTTAAAGAAAAAAATCTAAATTAACTTTTTAAGTTTTTTTTTTTTTTTTTGTAAAATACCTACGAAGACATTTTTACTCATTTTGGCAGAACGAACAAATTATTACAACATTCAACAGCAACACCTACATGTGATTTTTCGGCATGCGATCCTTGATAGCTTTTTCTAAATCAGTTACTCCAAAGACTCTTAATGATTCTCATGATACTTATAAGTTAAGAAGAGTGACTTTTTAGTTTACAAAATAGTTCAATGATTTTAGTTCAAAAGGGTACTAATTAGCCACTAACATCTTGTTCATCAGTTCCGTTTTTTCTCTGCAAAGAGGGAAAAAAACTTAACTATACAAAATAAGCATCAACCACTATATAACAATAGTTTTACTTTTCATCAGCAATATAAATTTTACAACATACAAAATAATAATAATAATAATAATAATAATAAATAAAAACGGAAAATAAAAAAAAAAGGAAAACATACGATTTAATATTTAGTGGTATTCTAATTCCCTCCCTTTTGTTATTTACCTTCCTCAAATATCTCAAATATTAGTTACTATTGTTAATTTTGTTTTTTATTTAATACAATATTTTCTTGCGGGTAAAACTTACTTTATAGTATTCGTTCTAGTGTTGAAATATTAGTTTACCCATTGTCAAAAGCTAGTTTACTTTATAGTAGAAATGTTCTATGGGGAAAAAGTCGTTGCTAAAATTGTTTCATATACATTGATATATTTAAAGGTATATATTATAATAACGATTGATATAATGTTGATTTCACAGTTGGTTCAAATATTTGTATATTAAATGATTGAATATGTGTTAAAAATACAGTATAAATGTGTGATATTTATTGGCATATATGAGTTATATTGTTAGGTTAACACATGGTGTAATTCTCTTAAAACTTAATTAACTAAAAATTACTATGGGGCATTTAATTGTATAAAATTACCTATATTAATATAAGAGTGGTGTTATATTTCAATTTAAATATATCAAATTATATACCAACTTTAAAAATGATTTTGTAATGCTTACTAATCAAAATGGTAAGATTATACCATCCATATTGTCAAATCATCGTCAAAAAGTTGGTTTTCTTCATGATATAAAATGATTTTTTGGAAAAATTAAATGTTAAAATGACTTCTTATATATTTTATTTATTTGGGCCTTTGAGGAAACAATGAGCCTCCATATTGTAAGAGTATATACTCTATTGGTAACAATTAACAAACAACAACGAAAAATAACCGAAACTGAAATAAAAATGTTTTTTGAAACCTTTAAGAAAAAGATTAATATTAGTGTTGCAGTATACTAAGAGGAACTTTCATAAATAGCCACTCAAAAATAGCCTAATTACTCTCCATAGCTATAGTTTGATAATTACAATTCGTAGCTACATGTTATAGAGAGGAGAGAGGCGAGTGAGAGAGGGCAGAGAGTGGGAGAGAGGTGAATTGTATATATATATCAGTTAGATAAATGTATATTATACATATGCATTTGTATATATGGCAAGCGAGATTGGGAGAGGGAGGAGAGAAGCGAGCGAGATTGGGAGAGGGAGGAGAGAGGAGAGTAAGAGAGGGCAGAGAGGGGAGAGAGGTGAATTGTATATGTATATCGGTTAGACAATTGTATATTATACATATGTATTTGTATATTCTGGCGAATTATACATATACAAACGTGGCTAATTATACAAACTCGAAGTCAGCACACGTAATTAATGGATAATGTTAGTCGTGAGTGGTAATTATAGCAAACTATAGCTATGATGAGTAATTAAGTAGTATAAATTTGCTTAACCGCGTAATTTGTCTTATTTGTGAAAAATTTATAAATGACATATATAAGATTAATATTTTCAAGTTATGACGGTATAATAAAACTTTCAAGTTGTAACAATAAAAAAATTCAGGTTGTAACATTTTATTTTTAAAAAAAAACGATTTTTAAAATAATAGGTAAAAACTTTTTTTTGAAAATATAAAAAGAAAAAAACAGATATGTCATTAATTTGAATAAATTAAGGATAATTAATAATGCCATAAATTTAGGGGATTCAAAACAAAATATTTGTTTTTCTTTTTTTACTCAATCAGTTAAAATTAATTCAAAAAAAAATATTTGTTTTCCTTGTTTAGCTCAAAGCAGTTAAAATCCGTACAAACATATTTCTTTTCTTTTGTTGGAAGGTTTCTCTCTCTTCTCAATTTTTTCTCCATAAAATGTCACTCTCATCTAATTCATATTCGTTTTTATTCAATAATCTTCATTTTCTTGTAATGGACGGCTTCTTATTAGTATTAATAAAGCATGGTGGTAGATGTGATCCTTCAGGTTAGTGTTCTTTGCGATTTTTTATTTGTATTGTAATACAAACCAAACGTTAAAAAAAATTATGAACAATAATTCTGGAAAAAAAATATTCAAATTTTATTTGTGTGTAATAGTTTTAATTATGGCGTTTTTGGTATGAATATTCACTTTTGAAATTACATAAAATTTGTTTGAAATTGGTATAAATTTTGGTTTGAGCATTCATTTTTTTTGTATGTTTCTGGTTAAAAAACTACATAAAATTTATTTGAATTTGGTATATTGGTTATACCATGTTGGTATGATTTTAGAATTATATTTGAATAAATTCCGTATACAATTTGTCTAATAAATGACAATTAATAGTTAGAAGTGATATTATTTTGGTATTATAGTGACATGATTCTGCTGTGAAAAAGTGATGACTTATGGCATGAAAATAATTTTGGCATGAAATAGGTATGAAAAGTGTGCATAATAATTGTATACTGATTTCAGATTTTTTGTTGTGTATAATAATTTGAATTATGTCATTTTAAAAAAAATATATAATGTTATATTTTGGTATGAACATTGAATTTGTTCATTTGTCTGACCCATTTTTTATTTTTTGGTATATTTTTGGTTAAAAAAATAGATAATTTTTTCTTTGGAATTTGTATACTAATACTACCAGACATGTATGACAATCAATAATGTTTTTTGATACGATTTCTAGTTTGATTGGATTTTTTTTTGGCATTACATTGTAATGAATTTTGAGAATAATAATGTAATGAACTTGGTATACTGTTTATTAAAAAAATGACAATTAATATTTCTAAGTTGGAATTATTTTGGTATTCTAGTGGCATGATCCTGATATGAATAATTGATTACTTTTGGCATGAAATAGGTAAGAAATGTGTGAGTAAGAATTATATGAAATTTGTAAACTGATATAATATATGTATTTTTACTTTTGTATTATGTAGTAACATATGAAATTGTTTAAAAATAAAATATGTATTTTTACTTTTGTATGAATAAAAATATTATGAAATTTGTATACTGATATAACATATGTACAAAAGTTATTTGTATTTTTGTATGATGTAATACTGACACAATAATTTATGATGAAACAGGAAAATATGCAATTCAAAAAATGTCGGAGCATAAATTATTGTCATCTGGTTCAAAAAGAATTGTAGGGAGACCACAACTTGAACGTTGTAAATGGTTTGCTGATGTGAAATTCAAGAGGTATAAGATTATGTGCAGTACATGTCGTCGGAAGGAACGCAACAAAAAGACATGTTCAAATTACCCTTCTGAAAAAAGACGTAATTTATTTTTATTTTGATTTGATTGTTTTATTGTGGCAAACTCATGTTTTGATTTATTTTGTCTTTTAAGTTAATGAATTATAATTTCAAAATATTTATTATGTGTGCTAGTTAATCATTTGTGTATTCAGTGTTTTTCAAATGTATACTAAAAAAATAGGTAATGTTGGTATGCGATTGATATCGACTGGAAAAATTAAGTCAAATCTTAGCATGAAATTGATATACATTTGGTATCCAACTGACGTCCCAGTGGTAGAATTGAAAAAAATAACAACATATAATTGAGATTTCAATTGAAATAGCCAACGTAAAACTAGTTAATATTGTATTCAATTTGTATAAATTTAGTATCGAATTGATATCCCATTGGAAAAATTGAAAAATCAACATGTAGTTGAGATTTCAACCAAATTAGACAACCTAAACAAGTTAATGTTGTATTTAATTGGTATCAATTTGGTATCCAACAGATATCCCACTAGAAAATGAAAAAAATAAAAATATAACTGATATTTCAACCAAATTAGACAATCTAAAACAAGTTAATGTTGTATCCAATTTATATACACTTGGTATCCAACTTGACATTTTAGAACAAAGACAAAAAATAAAAATGTATGAAATTGGTATCCAACGGGTGTAAATCTGAGAAGAATAAATCTGTAAAACAATGCATATTATATATTGTTGTCAGACATTGTAGCAAAAGAAATATACATCACCCAAAAATCAAAACATGTAATTAAAAGTCTAAACTGCAATAATTAATACAAGTTCTATATTTTACTCTCTCTTCAATTTATATTCCGTATTTAAGTGTGATTTTTTATATCATATTTAGGCTAAAACTTAGGAACTCCTTGTTAAAGATTTTATGATCTCATATTATCTATATATATCAACAAATTTCAGAATTAAATATACTTATTTTACCCACAAAATAATATTTTAGATATAGAAAAACACACCAAAACGAGTTCAAAATTTTAGTAAAAAGTTTTTTTTCTCAAAAAAATCAAGTTTCAGATTAATTAAAATAAAAAACGAATCAATTTTTCAAAATATAGAATTCTTAATTCTAAAAAAATCAGATTAAAAAAATAAAAAATAATATCAAAATTTAAAATAAAAAAACATCAAGAAAAGCAAAAAAGAATGATTAAAGTGAGAGAAAATTACATGTTATACGGTGATAAATTTATTTATTTTTTAAAAATTAAGGCCCCAATAGTCATTAATAAATAAAAAGTATTTGAATAGTAATCAATATTTATTTTGGAAATAATAAAATAATCAAAATAAAAATCAACTAATTAGGAGAATATAAAAGGAAAGATTTATCTTGTCAATTATAAATTACTATATTTATGCAAAAGATATTTTGAGAGTAACGTGAGGGTGGGGTGTGAGTTGACATATGATAAGTTTAAAAAATCCCTTAAAAGGTGTACTAGATAATCACAAATTGATTCTCTCTCATTAATATTATTTCTCTCACTTATTAATTATATAACATTATATAATATATATTAGTTAATAATATATAATTAATTAATTTATAAATTAAAACTAATCTGTTAATACTTGTAATTAAAATGTTATAAGTAGTAATATTAAAAAAATAAATCTAAAAATTGTAATATTAACCTTTAAATAGTTGTGTGGTATGATTTTTACTACATAAAATGACAATTATCCTTTTTGGCAATACTTTGTTGGGGCATATAAGGCCCATGACTTGTCTATTTGTCTCACATTAAGACGGGCCCCATGTTTGGTTGGACTAGCAATTAAAGTTGAGCCCATTAGTATGGGCCCACCGGTTCCTTTCGGGTCCATCAATTTTCTCTATCCCCCAATAATCTTCTTTCATCATTTTTGAATTAAATGATTTATGGTACCATTTTTTCTAATAGAATACAAAAAGAAGAATATAGTAACAATAGTGTTACAAGTGTACATAAAATATTAATTTGTTAAAAAATATACAGTTCTATTTACTTTTATAAAAAGGTTTTTACATTTCCCCTCACGTGCGTGTTGTTATTTTTCGTTAGCCAAGTTTGTGCGAATTTTATTTGACAATGAGTCAATAGCGGAGCTAGAATTTTTAATAAGGGGTTCAAAATCTAAAAAAATAAGCATACGAAATAATCGAAGGGGGATTGACATATGTTGTATATACATCAAAAAATAATTTTAACCATGTATAAATAGTAAGACTTTTTGCCAAAGGGAGTTCAGGTGAACCCCTGACATACTGCTGGCTCTGCCCCTGCGATGAGTGGCTGAGTAATGTATGGGAGCTCAAGACTTAAAAATAAAATATTTTCATGTTGAAGCACATATATATGATAAATCTTTAGAGAAATTTAGACTCACTGTAATAATATCTTCACCTACTTAGACCATCTCCAATCTACCTCCATTTTACTCTCCATTCTCTATATTTGGAAAGTAAAACAGAGAATGAGCACTCCAACCCACCTCTATATCACTCTCTATTCTTATATTTAAAGACTCTCTATTTCACTTTTTGATTATTTTATTATTATATCTATTACTTTCTAATTAACATATTATTTTACATATAATGTCATTAATTAAGTATCTAATATTCATACTTCTTTTTAAATGTAATATAATATTTTAAAAAATATATTATTTAATATATACTACTTTCATCTCGAATTAATAGTATTTTAATTTTTTCTAATTTTCGTCGATAATATAATTTGATTTTATTATTAATTTCACTATAAAGAATACACAAAATTAAAATGATAAGATGAAAATTTTAATTTAAAAACACAACACATAATAAGATAATTTAAATACAAGATAACTGTTAGACCGAGAAAGATTTTCATAATTGACAAATAAAGGAATAGAGGAAAGGAACGGGTTGCGCCGACATGTTCCTTTCAGACCGAATCTGATTGGGATAAGGAGAACGTCAACCACGCGAATTAAAAGTTATAAAGCAGTGGAAGGGTTGCTTTTTCGACAAGAAACCAGTGCAAAAAGTTTTCCTTTCATAAAGAAATCCTAAGCAAAGTAGGAAGTGTAAACGAAGTAGGAAGCATGAACAGAGTAGGAAGCATGATCAGATATGTAAATCGACTCCAAGTTGAAAAAGGTTTTGAAGAGTTCAAAGTCTATAAATAGGGCAATATTTTCTTTGGAGAAACTTGCGCACTTAAACAGAGAGTTGCAAGCAGAATACAATCAAATAGAGGGAGTTCATATTTGAGTGATTTCTGATTACGAAGTGTAGCCAACGCAGGAAAACAAGAAACAAGAATTGATATTCATAGGCTTATGTTTTATAGTTCTTAAGTCAAGTTTGCTTGTATTGAGTTTTTATCTAGTTGTATCTTTAATTCTTTCTAGATCCAGTGTAGTATAAACTGGAGTAGGAATAGAGTGTTCAAGTTGAGGTGACTTAAAGACTTGGGAACATAAATCTTGGGGGGGGGGGGGGAGGGTTGTGTTGGAGTTTAGGAATTAGAGTTAGTTCCTAGGATTGCAAGAGTTGTAATCCGAATTCATAACTTGAAGTGGGGTCGACGATCTAGTTGGTTGTTGGCATCTAGGAATTAGAGTTTATAATTCCTTAGGTTACATAAGTTTGTAATCTTTTGTTGAGGCTCAGAGTTTAATGATGTAGAGTTAAATCCTACAAAGGTGTAAGTCGTGGTTTTTTGCCCTTTATGAGTCGGGGGTTTTCACGATAAAATATTGTGTCATTACTTTATTTGCTTTACACAACGTAACTGCTGTAATCTGCAAAGGAACAGATAGAATATACATGTTCCTTAGGCAAATTTGGGGGTCAGTATTCCAACAATACCAATACAATACATAACATAATAATTTTAATACAAGATAAAATACAATAAATAACATAATAATTAATTCGCGATGAAACAAGAATCATGCTGAAAAAATGTTGAACGTGCATTCGGAGTTTTGCAATTACGTTTTGCAATTTTTGCAGGACCGTCACATTTTTGGAGAAAAGAAGTGCTACATGATATTGACTACATGTATTATACTGCACAACATGATAATTGAGGATTGACGTGATCTTAATGCACCAATTCAAGATGTCGTAGAGGCTCCACCTCCAACGATAGAGATGGTGGTAGATGAAAATCTCTGATTTGAACAACTTTAAGCTAGACATAAAAATATTAAGGACAATAATGTTCATTTGAACTTTGTAATATATTAATAGAGCATTTAATAGAGCAGCGTAATAATTTCAAAAAATTGAGTGTTTATGAAATTGAATTTCACTTTTATTTGAATCTGTCCCTTAATTTGTAGATTATATAATATTTTATTACAATTTATGTTATTTAAAATTTAGAATGAAATGAAATTTTATATTAAATAAATAAAAAAAAATTATCACATGAAAATTATATAAAGTAATTATTGGGAAAAAGAAATAAAGAATTTATATTATGAAAATAAGAAAATAAGAATGAAATAGAAATAATAATATATTATTAAGGAAAAGGAAAAAGATTCTGTTTTAGAGAGTAAAATAGAGAATTGGATTAGAGTAGATTGTCTGGAAAAATAGAGAACTCTATATTTGGAGAGTAAAATAGAGTGTAGGGTTGAGATGCCCTTGGTAATAATCCCTCTTGACTTGTCTTTTTCAAAATACAACAATCCAACTACATCGATAGCTTGAACAAACTCTGACTAAGTTTTGCTCTAATTGAACACATCAATTCCTAATAAAGTGTTACAACGTGTTACTTTTCATTTCATTTTTTTTATAAAAAAGTTATGCATGTTTTTATATGTTTATGAGATACTTGAATTAAGTCATTACCCACATAAAATATGTCATCTCTTTTAATTATACACATCAACTTCAAGTAAAAAAAGTCTAAAATTCTATGACTTATTGAGTGGAATACCTATAATCAAAAGATATATAGTAATTAACTAATAGACGAATAAAAATATATACAAAACATTTTTCAAAATTTTAATAAAAATATCTAATTAGAACACCTTATTAAAAGTTTATAACACACCTAAAATGATCCAAGATCTAACTACATTCAAATGAAGCAACACGCGTATGTTATCAATCATCACTTGACAAAAAAAAAAGCCTCTAAGTACTTTTTTTTAAAGAACAAATAATTATATATCAAATACTAACAGCTTTAAACATAGGAAACAGTAGTTATTATGCTAGAAGGGTAAAATCTTGCAATCCTAGAATCCATTAGGCATGATTTTAGCCTAAAGATTCCTTCTTTTTCTGTGTACTAAATGCTATAAAGGAGAGGTTGCATAGGGTTGAATCTAAATAAAAATTTATCTGCATTCAATATTTAAATTATATGAAAGGAACAAAAATGTCCTCCGTTTATAATTTGGCTCAAAAATGTTCTTACCGTCAATACTTTGGCTAAAAAATGCCCCTATAGTTACAAAATGGGTCAAAAATGCCCTTTTCAGAATAAATACATTATATTTTTTCTTTTTAAACACATCTTCTTCCTAATTAAAATATTATTAAAGAACACTATTCTTGTTTTCTTTCTTCTAATATCACTTTAACAAATAAAATGTAGGAAATATTTTTTTCTTCTCAATCTCATTTTATCAATTAAAATAGAATAACTTCATGTATCCTTTCGACAATTAATATATTGCATATATATAAGATCATAGTATATCCATCATGAATTTATATTTATATAATGATAATAAAATAAGATTTATTTTCATTTT